>OX578279.1:10806670-11048713 GCA_951217055.1 Gerris lacustris
CAGCCCGATTTTTAAGGCAAAAAAAAACGCTAACGAATCAATTATTTTTTTGCAGAGGTGTGCGCAAAAATGTTTCGCTTGTTGCAGACATGATGCATTCATGGTTTCATAGCAAAATATTTTTTATTGAGTAGAACTATAGTTATCAACATTATTATAAAAAAAAAAAAAAAATATGTGTGAGACCCTAACGCATTAGAAGTAATACTTATTTCTAGAAAATGTTGCTTCTACATAATATTAATATGATATAATTATATAAATATGTCATATGTATAATTCAGAGTTTAAATGGTTCCTAGAAGAAGCACGTAACTCAATTTATATCAAATCAAATTGCTCTAACTTATTATACACTATATGTTAATTGAAATGAGGATTTGTAGGTTCCAAGATAAAGAAAAAAAATGTTATTACTTAGTTGAAGTTTTTCTTTTGTGGACTTTGTTTTTTTATATAAGTAGTTGGTTGTTTCTTTGGAATGTAAGTCCTTATTATATTTGATTAAAACAAGCTTTCGCCTAGGGAACCTAGGCTTCTTCAGGTTTTTGAAATACTGTAAATTTAGAGAAACAAATGATCAAAATGAAAATGAAAACGAATTTTGGAAAAGAAAGTCTTACCAAAGTTAATTTTGATTGTTTTTTCAAAAAAGATAAAATGAAGATAATAATAAATCATTATATCTTTATATAAGAACAGTATATATTAGTACTAATATTGAATAAACTCCTAATATATAACTACATATATAAATATCGAATAAAGGCTTAAATAAAAGATCTTTTCAAAAACAATCAAAATTAACTTTGGTAAGACTTTCTTTTCCAAAATTCGTTTTCATTTTCATTTTGATCATTTGTTTCTCTAAATTTACAGTATTTCAAAAACCTGAAGAAGCCTAGGTTCCCTAGGCGAAAGCTTGTTTTAATCAAATATAATAAGGACTTACATTCCAAAGAAACAACCAACTAGTTATTACTTAGATTTAATTAATAATGAAATAGCACAATAAACCTTATTAAAGTAATGCACAGTATATAAATAATTTATTAAATACGCAACAAACATATTTATAAACAAGTGTTTACAATGCCGCCTCAGTCAGATAATTTCTCAAAGAAACGTAATTTCAATTAATAAAATTTTTCATAAAATGTTATCGAATAATGAAGAAAAAACATGAAAACAACATTTATTTATTAATTATCAAAAATGTATATAATAATACGCTTATATATACCCATTCTGTGTGTTGGTTAAATAATCTACTCCCATGGTATATTGGTTAGCTCGTCAGATTTCAAACACAGAGGTCGATGGTTCGAAACTCGTCCAAGTGAAAGATCTTTTACTGGTAAATCAACTGCCCAATTAGACCGGCAGTTGATACACTTGGTCGAGCCTCAAAATATTAACTTACAACTTCACATCAAAAATGTTTCACTTGGACGAGTCTCGAAACGTGAACTTCGTTTCACGATGTCGTTTCATCTAAGCAACTTTACTCTACCGCGGCTAAAGAAGTTTCACTTCAAAAAGCATTTCATGAATGATCGGCCGTTAATACTGTCACCACACACTAATAATGCCATACACCTCTGTATTTGGTTTAAACAAATTGTATACTTTTGGGGTAAAGGGTTCAATCCCTTCGTCCTATAATTTTACCTGATAAAATTATCGGGTTGGAAGGGATTGTTTTTAAAAATGTGAGAGAGGACATCAACACAGTTAAAGAAACTTTCTGTACTTAAAATCACTTTTTTATTTAAGAACACAACGGATAGTTAGTTATTATATAATGAAAATTTAAAAAAAAATATTGAATGGGCTAATTATGAACTCTACCATCCTATAACATTCAAATTAAACGAGTTGTTTGTTAATTATTGTGTTTCGCTAAAATATTAGACAACATAAAGATGGACACGACACCAAAAATGTTCCTTGATGACAAACGGATTTTTGTCTATAAATTGTTCAATTGGTAGACATAACTTAGTACTTCTGAGAACAATAGACCTCGCATCCAAAAAATAAAGAAAATTTAAATAAAAACCGTATAAATCGATTTTGAAGACTTTAAAAACAACCATGCCAACATTAAAGAAAAATAATTTTAAAAAATTATGTCTTAAAAAATGAACTTACACCTAGTTTGTATACCTGTATCAATTTTCATAACCTCAGGGAACATCTAATTTGAAGATAATGGAACCCCGTGTAGTCGTGAATCAACGCGTGAAGATCAAAATGCTTCTGTTACATTCGGTAAGCTTGGAAGATAAATTGTAATTTGAAAAAGTTAAAAGATCTTTTTGGTCGTAGATTATTGCATATTTTGAAATAACATATTTACCATAACTCTTCAGAGATGTAAAGAATAATATATTCTAGAAAAATATGATTTTTGATAATGTACTTGCCGTTACCATTACGTATACTTTACTATTATTTCCCGTGGTACACGCCTATAGCTACAGTTTATTATTTTCATATAATAATTATTTTGAAATTTTTATGTTTAGGCTATGGAACATAAGTCAAAAACGTTACGTTACTTTTAGCTTAAAAACTCAGAAAAGTATAACAGGGAGTTAAAAAGCTATAGGAGGTGTGTAATTCAGTCTCCAGCTGTTGGGCCTCCCTCCACCGCACGTCATAGGGCCGAAGAGAGTCGAAAAGATTTATACGTGTGACAGGGAGTTAGGAAAGTACAGGAGGTTGCCATCAACTCTCAGCCCTCTCGGCCTACCTAGTATGATGGCATATTAACAATTCGTAGAAGGCGGGCCGGCGCCTTTGAATTCAGTATTTTGTAATCAAGCTGCGGCAGTGCCGGTGTGGAGATAAGAATAAAAATTATCTTCCATCTACTTTTATCAATTACTTGAATAAATTACCGATTTTATTTAATTTTATGTCGGTAGTTTACACATGAAAATGTCTCACTGTCTTGCGGACTCGTATGCAAGAAGTATTTTCTTTTTTCTTGGCAATCTAAAAGTCGATTTGATTTTATCTTTTCATAAATCACTTCTTTCCTTTTTATTAAAAAAAATAAATAACATAATTTTGATTAAAATGAAACATAAAAAAAATTGAACACAAATTGGATTTGAATAAAAGAAAAAAAAGTCAATACATTTTTTTTATATCCTTTATTTGATTTCTCTTCCTTTTTCTACTTAGGTGTGGAAAAAATCCCATATTCTGAAAATTGAACATAAATATTAAAAATAAATAAAAGGATTGTTTGAATTTAGTTTATTTTATGTTTTTTTCTTCTGAGTTGTAGAAGGATGACTGCAAAACATTTCTAAATATGATTTACGGCAAGGAAATCCTTTTTCAGACTGAAAATTTAATTGGCAAGGATGGTTTTTCCAAAAAAAAGGTCGTTTTATTTTCATAACTCTTTGGACTCTCCGTTATATAGAAAACCAGGATTTATAATAACGAAAAACTATATTTATATGAAAAGTAGAAGGCTACACGGTAAAAATAAAATATAAATGTCAATCTGAAAATAGAGCCAAAAATATTTAATATGTATTATTACCTAGTAAGCTCAAGAAAACGAGATGACCAAGTAAATTAAATTTTATATTTATTTATTTTTCTATTTGATCATTAATTAAAAGAGAGAATTTAAAATGACATATTTTTAAAACGAATTTCTCTGCAAAGAGAAGACATATTAAGAGACGACATAATAAGAAACGACATAGTATGAGACGACATAATAACAAACGACATAGTATGAGACGCCATAGTAAGAGAAAACATAGTAAGAGAAGACATAGTAAGAGAAGACATAGTAAGAAACGGCATAGTAAGAGAAGACGTAGTAAGAAACGACATTGTAAGAGACGACATAGTAAAAACGACATAGTAAGAGACAACATAGTTAGAGAAGAAATAGTAGAGAAGACATTGTAAGATAAGACATAGTAAGAGAAGTCATAGTAAGAGAAGACATAGTAAGCGAAGACGTAGTAGAAACGACATGGTTAGAGAAGACATAGTAAGAGACAATAAGTAAGAGAAGAAATAGTAAGAGAAGACATAGTAAGAGAAGACTTAGTAAGAGAAGACATAGTAAGAGAAGACATAATAAGAGAAGACGTAGTAGAAACGAAATGGTTAGAGAAGACATAGTAAGAGACAACAAGTAAGAGAAGAAATAGTAAGAGAAGACATAGTAAGAGAAGACTTAGTAAGAGAAGACATAGTAAGAGAAGACATAATAAGAGAAGACGTAGTAGAAACGACATGGTTAGAGAAGACATAGTAAGAGACAACAAGTAAGAGAAGAAATAGTAAGAGAAGACATAGTAAGAGAAGACTTAGTAAGAGAAGACATAGTCAGAGAAGACATAATAAGAGAAGACGTAGTAGAAACGAAATGGTTAGAGAAGACATAGTAAGAGACAACAAGTAAGAGAAGAAATAGTAAGAGAAGACTTAGTAAGAGAAGACATAGTAAGAGAAGACATAATAAGAGAAGACGTAGTAGAAACGACATGGTTAGAGAAGACATAGTAAATACGACATAGTAAGAGAAGACATAGTAAAAACGACATAGTAAGGGAAGACATTCATAAAGAGTGTGTTGAATAGGGAAACATATTTCGAATCTTCATGAAATTATTCTAATTAAGAAAATTATAAATTCTTCTAAAAGCAAACCGACTGCCCTACATTCATAAAAACTCGTGTATATTTTGCTTGTACTTGTTCAAGTATTCTATCATGATTTTTTTTTTAGGCTGACGGCCAGTCAAAATGTTCCATCACGCAAAAACGTGACGCTCTGATTTAAAAAAAAAAAAAAAAATGATGCAACCAATAAGTAAGGACCTAACAGGACGTAGGGTGGTATTTACTCTTTTAGTACTACATAGCGCCTATAGGAGTGCTGAAGTAAATATTTTATATAAAATTATTTTAGACCTGTTAGCGGACTAAAAGCTAATTTCTTCTATTCAGGAAAACTAGTACCTTTCTCAACAAGGCAACCCTTTTCTGAAGGGCAGGGGCAAAGGTTGGCTACACTGGATTCAATGCCCAAAATCATAAATTATTAATAAATTTTTACTCCCACTATCAAAATAACACTCCCTTGTTAGATTCACCAAAAGAATGGGTACGAAGAGACCTAACAGAACACCTTCTAGAAAAGGTAAAAATGTTTCTATTTAAATTCTATATTAAAATATCCCTAAATCGGAACACTCTCCTCCGGAAACACCTGGAGTTTCACACCAGGATTCTTCAGGCATCTGCAAATTTATATTAAATCAAAATTCTTCCTACAAAACAAGAGTAACCTCAGCAAAAACTGATGAACAATCAAAAAACCATGTTTTAATTAATAAATCATATAATTTTCCTCTAGGTCTTGACTAAGTATAATTATAGAGTAAATTTTCTGGAATTCATCATGTTTTCCCAGTCAGTCAGAACGGTGGTTCATTTCTTCGAAAGTAAGTGAAGCCGTTCTGATAAAGGAACAATTTAGTTCCATTATAAGATTTTTGTCGGCCCAACCATTCCCACCCACAACCCGCTCCACCAGAGTTCAACTGGATCCGGAAAACCCCACTTTATTTGCTTTCCTGAATTAAATTTCTTGATTTCAGCCCCAATTTAATTTTTATCTACAATTAATACGAAATATTGACATTTTACCTCTGTTTAGATGCGTAGAAAGTGATTCTTTTCATAGTTTTATTCATTGCGCATGCGCGATTCATAATTAATCTTTATTTCCGCACTAGTGCGGAAATAAAAGAATTCTTCACCTTAGCGCACGATTAGCGTGTTTGTTTACATTTAACAAAACTAATTTGCTTTTTGTTTTTTGATTAAAGTAACTGTTTTTATCAAGTTTAGTGAATAACTAGTGATTTGAGTGATTATGACGAAAATTCTTTATTTATTATTAAAATCCAACAATCGTAGTGTAGGAAAAAGGGAGAGGGTAGAGGGAGAGGTAGAGGGAGAGGTAGAGGAAGAGGTAGAGAAAAAAAAGAGGCTTACTTGGTGCTGCTTGGGGACGAGGAGGTGACGTCCCAGGCCTGGGGTTGGTGGCAAATGAAGTTTGAACAAGAAGTCTTCACCTTAACGAACGATTAGCGTGTTTGTTTACATTTAACAAAACTAATTTTCTGTTTGTTAAATTAATATCTAGTGTATTTCTTAATGAAAATCTTCACTTAAATGTTATACCCATATCTTTTAATATTTGTTGTAGTAATACAATAACAATTGATTACAATTATCACAAATAATTCATCCATTCATTTACATAATTTCTCAATATTTGTAGTTCATCAAAAATAAACAATGCATGTTTAATGATTTTGATTTTTTTTTTTTTCTGTATTTACTATTAAAATCCAACAATCGTAGATAAAGTATTTGGCTTTGCTCGTGTGGTTTTATTACCCTCGCTATTAGTCAGGTGCAAACTCCACACTCGCATGCAAAATGCTACTTTCCGCACTAGTCGGTTAATGTACTATTATCTACGATTGTTACGAAATATAAACATTGTATCTCTGTTTAGATGCGTTGAAAGTGATTCTTTAAGTACTTGTATTCATTGCCCATGCGCGTCTCATAATTCTGAAGAATTCTTCTTTTTTACCGCCTTAGGGTGGTAAAAAAGAAAAATTCTTCACCTTTACGCACGGTTAGCGAGTTAGTTTACATTTAACAAAACTAATTTTCTGTTTGTTTAATAAAAGTAACTTTTTATATAGAGTTTTTTTTGTTAAAATCAATGAGTGGTTTAAATGATTATGACGAATAATATGAGGAGAATAATACGTCTCCCGAAATAATTAATTCGGCACAAAATACAACTAATGAATTAATGTCATCTTTATTAAATGAGAAATACGAACTTGCATACAGGAAGTTTATTTTTTTCTGTATTTATTATTTAAATCAAACAATCGTAGATAAAGTACGGTACGCAACTCGTGGGAAAACGGCATTTTGCATTGCTCGTGTGGTTATACTACCCTCGCTGTCGCTCGGGTGCAATCTCCACACTTGACGCGAAATGTACTATTAAATGCATTGCCCTTCCCAGGAAAAGTTTGTGTGCAAAGCTGCAGTGGAAGGTGAACAAACCAATTCTAAATAGACTGTTTTGTCTACAGCACATGTTAGCAATCATAAATAGGATTTTATCTCCAGAAGGGAGAAAATGAACTTTTCTCCCTCGTTTACTGGGAGGAAAGTTACTCGTTACAACCTGTCTGGTTAAACAGGGAGTAATAGAAAATAAGGAAATCATGAATCTCCGTGTTACCCTAGTAAGGTTGATGCTAAATACACAATTTCATTTACTAACTTTTGTTTAATGTCGATATCTATAATGTCATCTTCACACATGTCATGTAACCTACACAACGGTTGTCATTGTTATTCATCAGTAAAACAAACAAACCAAAGTAAAATCATAATTTCTAAATGTAGATAAACTAATCCAGTTGTCAATTCTATTCAATACACGACTCACCTACCAGCTGATTATCCCATCTAATTTTAGTTTTGAAATTCAAATAATTACTACCTATAATTTAATTTCAACGTGATTAAACTTATTTAGTAAATTGTTAATATTATGTATATATGTATATTAATTATTTCTTTGAACCAAGACCCATTTTGAATGCATGGTACGGCATTCCTAATAATATATTCATCCAATACTGAAAAATAAAAAGAATAACTATGAATAATTAGGGTCCGTAGGCAAAACCAAGGACTTTGAAATTTGGCATGTATGTGTCTTGTACCTGCCCACATATTTTAAAAATATAGCGAATTAAAAAAAATATTTTTCAAAAAAATTAGGGTAAAAAAACTTAAGGGTTAAATTTTTTTTTATTTTTTCTCGACACCGTGAGGGGTATCATATGAAAGGGTACGTCGAGCTGATTACAAAAATATTTAATTCTTTGGTTATAGTCATAACTTTGATTGGGCGAGCGTAGGCAAGTTTGAAGTGGGTGTGAAACGTGTCCCCCTCCCCTCTATCTCGCTTATGTGAAGTGCAAAAAATCTGAAAAAATTCCTGAACATTCTTTGACCAAAAGTAAAGATACCTCTTTTTGGAAATTTCGAAATAAATATTATTTTATTTCTTATTGACAAAATACGTTTTTTATAACTTTGGTCTTTTCGATGAATTTATATGGATGTAGTCCGGTTCAGTGGCAAAAAAATACTTTATCAGAAGTTTGTTTATGTGTTTTGAGAATATTAGACCCATAGGATAGTTCAAAGTAAGCTTTTTAGCATTTTAAAAAACACCATCAATAGGGTACTACTTAAACTATAGAGAGTTGCCTACGGACCCTCGCTGTGTGCTGACTAGCACACACTTGACCTGTTTATTTAACTTTCATGTTTAGCCAATTTAATTTTATAGACTTGGTGTCTTTGCTTATCAGAGTGACTTTCACCAAAAAGACAGTGAGATACTTGTTCAAGTGTGTTTCTATTTATATTCTACATAAAAATATCCCTCAATCGAAACCACAGGAAAGCGAAATAAATTGCTCGAAACATAGAAATTTTATTAAATAATGGTCATGTCACGCAACAATGAATTGCTGGTTTTCTGTTGGGAATTTCGAATTGTGTCATAAATATTTACAGGCGTACATCCTGAGCTGTTACGCAACGAATAATTATTTTTCTTCAATATTACATTTCGTTTAGAGCAGCGATACAAATAAACCACTCGATAAACTGTATATCTTTTGTAGATATATGTAAAAAGTCTAGAAGATAAGAAATGAGAATTTTATTGTCTATAGCCGCAATGCTTAATATATTACCTTTCATAACATATTAAGACATTTCGTTTGAATTGCTATGCTGACTGAAATAAAAGCGAAACAGTAAAATTACAGCTTTATATTCTCATTGGCTACCATAAGACATATCTATTCCATTGCGATATAGTTGTCACCAAGCCGTTGAATTTGAATAATTTCCTCTGGCGTTATCATTTTCTCTTTTTTTTTCAAAGCAAACTGTACAGAAGGAAATTCCGAGAGTTGGAAGAACTAGAAAATTTATCGATACCATTAAACGCTGTTGAAGTTAATGACTTTTAAACGGGAAGAAAGTAAATCAAGTCGCACTTAACAATAAATCAGGTTTGGGTTAACTCTTTCACTGAGTATCTCTCAGTGATAATAGAAAATTAAAATTTATTAAGACAATGTTGTATTTCCTAGTTTACAAAATAGTTTTTCTGTTAGTTGTTTATCCTGTTTTTAAGGACTAGGAAGGGCTAAGTCTTGGAGAACTTAGGTCATAGTTTGAAGTACTAGTAACTCTTCTGGACAAAGTTTTAAGCATTTTGAAGTACCTTTTTCAAACCTCTTCTCTCGTCCTTTTTTCCGACAAGAAAACTCTCATGGGATGCTCTTAAGAAAATTAAGTGTTGGCTTTTAAAAGGGCTGCGAGTTGCGTGTTAGTGTTGGTGTATGTGCCCTTAGGGTGCTGTTAGTTTCAGGGAGCCCCCACCTACCAAAGCACTGATGCAGAAAAAAAGGCCTTATACCAAAAAAACTATATATATTTACCAACTAAAATCAGATGCAGTAAATAAAGAATTACATATAAAATAATGTTAAACATTGGAATTGAAAATTTATTCTATATTCTTGTATGGTATAAAATAAATCTCAATGTCTACAACATTACATTATTAACCATTTATAACTAACAAAAAAGATTTTATGATGAGAAAAATGAATTAAATTCTTCGATAAGACCTTAGCTAGCAATAAAATCAAAAGTAATAGTATATTATGTTACAAGGCTGTGAAGTGAGTTTTTTCTTTACCGCGGCAATTACATTTACTGTCGAGCGAAGCGAGACAGTAAATATTGCCAAGGTAAAGAAAAAACACTTCAAAGTCGCGTAGCATATGCTATTTTTTCCGAGGTAGCAGACAATGAAAAAATATTAAATATTAATCACTAATCAATATATAATAATAACAAATATTAGTACATACTTAAGACTTAAAAAAAGAAACCTTAAAATGAGGTTATACTATAAGAAAAGATAAATAAAACGCATTGACATCTAGCGGATTTTTATCGTATTAGAAGCATTTCTACAAAGACTGCAGCACTACTAACGGAAGTTTTGACAACTACCCGCCGTAAAGAAAAAATCTTTTAGTGCCTAGGACGTAAAAGATTTTTTCTTTACAGCTAGGAGTAATGAAAAGATTTTTTAAGTCCACGTAATGAAAAAATGGATTTTAGCTATGTTTATTAGGCTCTAAAGTTACTATTTCACAGCCTACCACGGAAAAAGTATATTTGCTTAGTCCTAGTAGTACTAGGAGTACTTAGGAGTACAGGACTCTATTAGCAATCAAGTCCGATCTTAGAATAGTATAAAAATACATAAAACATATATAATTAATAAAAAAAAAAAAAAAAACCAATAAAAATACACTGCCAATTAGTGTGGCACATAGCTTCCTCGCATCCTATCATGTACTGTATTGTTATATTAACATTCAATTTTTAGGGTCCGTAGGCAAAACCAAGGACCCTTATATTTTCCTGCTTGTGTCTGTCCGTCCGTCCTCTCGCGTGCTCTCACGGCTACACCTTTCGTCCGATCACTTTGAAATTTGGCATGTATGTGTCTTGCACCTGCCCACATATTTTAAAAATATAGCGACTTAAAAAAAATTAGGGTAAAAAAACTTAAGGGTTAAATTTTTTTTTTTTTTTTTTCGACACCGTGAGGGGTATCATATGAAAGGGTACGTCGAGCTGATTTCAAAAATATATAATTCTTTGGTTATAACTTCGATAGGGCGAGCGTAGGCGACTTTGAAGCGGGTTTGAAACGTGTCCCCCCCCCCCCCCCCCTATTTCGCTTATGTGAAGTGCAAAAAATCTGAAAAAATTCCTGAACATTCTTCGACCAAAAGTTAAGATACCACTTTTTGGAAATTTCGAAAAAAATATTATTTTATTTTTTATTGACAACATACGCTTTTTTATAATTATGGTCTTTTCGATGAATTTATATGGTTGTAGTCCGGTTCAGTGGCAAAAAAATACTTTATCAGAGTGTGTTTTGAGAATATTAGACCCTTAGAATGGTTCAAAGTAAGCTTTTTAGCATTTTAAAAAAACACTGTTTATACACTTTACAGTTAAACACTATATAGTGTGACCTACGGACCCTCGCTGTGTGCTGACTAGCACACACTTGACCTGTTTATTATTACTTTATTGTTTATTGTGTAAGAACAATTAACATTTTTTGGCGATCTTTAACACTTTATAGGGATGTCGCTTGTAGGTTTTACTAAAAAATTGTAATGAATTTAGTAGTATTGATTGAGATTTTATGGTATTTACTCATAGTGAAGGTTGATAAGAAAAGAAAACACTTTTGTAAGTCAAAATATATTTATGGTTTGACAATAAAATTATTGAACAAGTAAAAGTGTTTTCTTTTCTTATCAACCTTCACTATAAAAAATTGTATTTGAAAAAATGTTCGTCTCATTGAATAGATAAGGTATAATTTTTTTCCCGACCGAAAATTCCTATTTTAAATTTGAAGTTCACGTTTACGCGAGCGTTGCGCGTGAACGCTTGAACGGATAACGTCGTCCAACGAACTCGACCTGAGCATTTGTAAAATAAACATGTCTACCAAATTTCATCAAAACCGGGCAACATTTACTCAAGTTATCGTCGCACGTTTCACGATTCGCGGACACACAGACCGACAGACAGACAGACAGACAGACAGACAGACACGGAACCAAAAATGTTCCCTGATGTCTAAAACGGATTTTTGTCTTGGAATTTTTAAAATCGGAGGCAAAAAACTTTTTTGTTCTCAAAAGTGAACACAATGCTTCCGTTACCTTCGGTAAGCTCGGAAGCAAAACTCGTATTAGCCCAGTAAAATGAGATGTTTGGTCGATTAATTAAGAAAAAGCTGCAAATAGTTTTAATTCACTTAGGGCATCCCAAATACGAGTAATATAAGTTTGCGGAGCCAAAAAACTGAGAACTTTTGGTACTTTTCTCAGTTTTTGGAATATAATATCTTTAGGGTGAGTCGAACCCAAGTTCATATCAAAATTAAAGAACATTAAATTATGTGTTGAATGTGTTTTTAAACATTAAATTTAGTATAGCGGTTTGATCAGGATTGGCAATAAAAAATTGGTAAATTTTACCATTCTGCCTGAAAAGTGGGTTATGATCAGTTTTTCTACGCCTGTAACTCAAAAATAGTTAATCCAAGTGAAAAATGTCAAATAAGTAGTAGAGCATCACATTTTGCATTGAGAACACTCCTATTTTTTATCCTAAATTTACTTGTACCGAAGCACTCAAAAAACTAAAAGTAGTAGGAGAGCTGAAATTTTAGTATATGTGATTTTTCTGTACTTTCATGACTCAAAATCACTTATGTTAGTCTAGGAAATTAAATTTTGATGCAGTTTGATCTCTCAATTTGGTTCTTAAGATTGTTTTTAGAAGTGGATAGTTGGAATCCACTTCCAGAGAGGGGGGGGGGGGGGGGTATCTGTATTTAGTGTTGTTCCCATAAGCTGTTAACTGTCCAGTCAAGATCAATGTTGAAACAGTCCCCGTGAATGCAGATTCAATTTTCCGAACAATTCCTTTAAGAATTCCTCCTTGCTATAATTCCCCTCACAATAATTATCTCTACGCTAATTAGCGTTATTCCCTCGGCTACGCCTCGGGAATTAAAAATCTAATTACCTCGACTTGGCCTCTGGATTTAGGGACCATGGTTCTCTCGGCATCGCCTCAAGAACCAACTTATTCGCTCAGGGAATAATGGCTTACTTTACTCCCTAGATGCATAAATAACTATAGTTTATTCCTGTAATGACCTAATAAAGCTGTTGAACGGGACTAAAACTACAAACCAAAAAACGCCGAGAACTTATTCGCTCAGGGAATAATGGCTTTCTTTACTCCCTAGATGCATAAATAACTATAGTTTTGTTGCCATAAGCTGATAACTATCCAGTCAATGGTGAAACAGTCCCCGTGAATGCAGATTAAATTTTCAGAAGAATTCCTTTCCAGATGAAATCACAGGAACAGCTCGAGTCATGGTTTCCTTTCGAATTAGAGCCATATCCATTATCGTTTTTTGATAATAGTGGAATGCGCAGGACACGCAAATTATCTTAATACAACCTGTATACTTCAGTCAATACTTCTGCAACTTGCGATGCCAACTTTGTTGGTGATGGAGGGATTCACTTACATCGAGGTATGTGACATACTAACGAGCATAGTTCATCTATCCTAAATAAATATGTGATGTATGTTAAGAATCACTATGGCTCCAACCACATATAGTACCATAATATTTTATGGATGCCCCATAAACCTATTGATGCTATTGAAGATGCTATTGGAAAAAGCATAAAATCAGCAGAAAGCGCCTGAAGAGCTCATAACATGTTTTCAGCGTCTATTTTGTTTGATGAGTCTAAGCCAGAAACAATGCCAAAAGAACGGTTTCTAACAATTAAAACAAAAAACGTCAGATATTAATGTCCTCTGATAAGTTATCAGCCAAAGGTTTTCAGGTCAAGCAAGCCTTTGAGGACCCGGATTCCTTGATTGTCAGCGCAGCAACTGATTTCTCAGAACAGGGTGGCTCAGAGGCTAGCGCGCTTGCCGTGTGTTAACGCAAGTAAAGCAGCCTCGAGCAGGGTCAGTAGATGGATGGGTGAACGCTTCTGACCACAGCTCTGGGTTCGATTCCCGGACCGGGCCCCCCGCTCAATGTCAACCCAGCATTGTTTAAATAAATGGGAAGCTCCTCGAAAGAGTGGTGCCACCATGTTTCGGCCTGGAAACCATGATGATGACACTCCTGGTTGCAATATAACCAGGAGGGGAGTCATGGTTACCGACCACATCTTCAGAAAAAAGTGTGAAGATTTCGGTTCCTAACACGGGTCTGTTCGATGGGCCCACCTAAGTGGCCTGAGTCTTTGGGTGTAATAGCCCCCCGAAAAAATAAAAACAAAACAAAACAGAACAGGGTGGAGACGTTTCTATTGTCGGGGAGGATATACATACACCTATTGGTCCGACTGACTGTATAAGACCATCCAAAATCTATCTCCCGCACATTCCTGCTGAATCCTGGTAAAGGAAACCAGGACACTGGTTACAAGCTATCCGGTGTAGCAAAAAGAAATTAATTGTTCCTGCACGCTTTCAGTGTGTGTGTCAGCACATCTGCATTTTTCAGACAAGGCAAACATAAATTTGACATTTTTCTTTAAGCTTTATCAATTTAGTAAAATACAACTAAACACACACACACATACACATCAAATGGTACCAACGATATATATATATATATATATATATATATAGGGTAAAGTTGTCAAAAACGGGGACGTCGGGTCAAACGGGGACATAGTGCTTTTGGAGTACGCATTCTAACTATGTCCCCGTTTGACCCAACGTCCCCGTTATAGGCAACTTTCCCCTATATATATATATATATATATATATATATATATATATATATATATATATATATATATATATATTATAATACATTTATATTCAACAGCTTCATTTTTTTAAAATAGCTTTTCGTATAAGAAAAATCAATTGAAGCTGAGTGGCTGTGAAATAAAGGGAATAAATGAAAGAAAAATAGAACAAATGGTAAGCTTAGCTTAGGGAATAGAAACGTGTGAACCTCGGGCCGGCTCAACCCAACATCTCTTGAATTGTAGATTAGAACCACTGTAAGCTTGATTATTTCAAATCGAATTCAATGCATTTGGATTTTAAGTACATTAAAAGTCTAGTAAACAAACTTAAAAACATTACATTATTTCAATTACAATCAAAGGATTAAATAACAAATATAATTTTTATTAATGTTATCATTATTATAAGGAGACCAAAGATACAATCTTTGGTCTCCTGCATTTGAAATAACTCATAGTAATTATTACGAGGACAACTATGGTACAGGAGGTATACGAAGGATGATGCACTAAAGATTCACTGAACGGTTATAAAGAAAGAAGCGCCTGACACATCGGAAAAAAGTGTATATGTCTTGCGTCGTTCTAACTCTGACTTATGGAGCACAAATTTGGTCCCTACGGTACTAAGAGGATCTAGAAACTGCTCAAAATAGCTTCTTCAAAAATTATTTCGATTTGAAAAGGAACACTTCACACTATATGATGAGAGAGGAATTTGATGTAGATCACATCTCAGTATTCGTACTCAAGTTAACTCTAAACTGGCTCAATTATTTACATCTACAGAAAGAAGATAGTCTTCTGAGAAGTTGCTTCGACAAATTCATTCAACAGGACTCCTCACCTACAAACTCTATTTAGCGTAACTGGGTTACACAAATAAGACACATTTAAAATCAAATTGGAGAAAACACCGATCAAATTATCCGCAATTTTATAGATAAATCTACTGTCACGAATTCTTTCCAATTTTAGTTCAAAGCTAAAATTGTCTGATTCAGAGAAAATCCGTAAAATTCATGTACAGATATATAAAGCTCTAAATAAAGCAACTAATTATTTTCAATTAGAGCTATCGTACTCCGTTCAAAAGCTACTGTGTCCCAAGTTAGAACATCTGGACAGGGGTTCCTGAAAAATACTATTCAAGGAATAACATATAAAATAAACACAGAAGAGTTTTGCACTCTGTGCAATCTGAATGAAAAAGAAAGCCTCGTTCATATTTTATTAGACTGTCCGAGGTACAACTTCTTACGGAAGCAATATTTGTGTCAGGATGGAATCAACAGAAGCGTGGCTACTGAACTTACTAACTCGAAAGAGGATGCAAAAACTATTTTTTATTTTGCTTCCGAGCTTACCGAAGGTAACGGAAGCTATGTGATCGTTTCGAAGAACGAAAATATTTTAGGTCTCCGATTTCAAAAATTCCAAGGCAGAAATCCGTTTCAGACATAAGGGAACATTTTTGGTTCCGTGTCTGTCAGTCGGTCTGTCGGTCCGTCGGTCTGTCGGTCTGTCGGTCTGTCGGCCTGTCGTTCGATTTTTGCGAACCAACATATCTTAAAAACTACACGTCCGATTTCAATGAAATTTAGATGGTAGGTCATAATTAGCCCATTGTTGGTCCCATATAAGTTTCAACCTTCTGAGCTTATTTGTTTCTCTTCCACATGCGCACAAACATACATCTATTTACACCTATAGCTTCAAAAGAACTTATCTGATTTGTATGAAACTTTTACAGTTAATCGAAAGTAACCCGCAGATATCCCAAGATTAATTTGAACAGTCTGCGCTCTTTAACTTTTACTAAATTGATATTTTAATTCATGTAAAAAATTGAAACAATTTTGACAGATTAAAAAACGGGGAAACAATTAACCAAATTTGACAATAATGGCTTGTAAAAAAAGCATAAAACCAATACAGTACGTGGATAGGATGCGAGGAAGCTATGTGCCACACCAATTGGCAGTCTATTCTCATTAATTTCTTATAAAAACTAGATCCTTCGTGTTGAATGAATGAAGCAATGGAAATTTTCATTTAGAGAGCCTTGTATTACAGAAAAATTTGATTTGTGTTTATATTTATTTAATTTTTAGTGTTTTAATGTACTGGTTCACTTGTTTAGAATGTATGGATGTGAGTGTATGTGTATTTATATGTAATGTACGGGAGTGAGTATGCATGTATCATGTCAATGTATATTAATTAATTTCTTAGATTAAATTGTAAATTGCAAAACCTCTTTTTATAAAGCCTTGTTACTTTAAAAGCAAATAAACGTATTATTATTATTATTAGTAAAGATTCACGGAAATTTCTTTTAATAATAAGCTGAGTAAGGATGAAATTTTATATTTTTGTGTGTGAAAAAATAAAATATACGCATTAAACCATATTAATTTCGAAATTTTGTCTTTAGAGTTAGAGTTATTTGATATTTTGGAGTTTTATTGTTTTGTACTATTAAAAAATATTTAAATTTTAAATTATATCACCATACTATTGTGGAAAAACTATAAAATTGAAAACTGCACAGGATTTTAATTGATTGACAAGGGCGGGGTGTTTGTGACAATGAAGGTACGAGAGGACAACGAGAAATCTGTCAAGAATCTCGTGAAATATATCTGTGAATTCTGGTATGTTGGTATAACATGAAGGTTGTATTAGTGTTTGAATCTAAAAGCATGAAAGTGTTTGCTTTAAACACAACATGTTACTAAATAATTCCAAGTTCACGTTCTTATGTGAACGCGTTTGGGAAGGAAACTGCTGCGTTAGAGGTGGTTAGAGGTGGTTAGAGGTGGTTAGAGGTTCTATTGCGGAGAAGCAACCTATGAAGAGGCTTTACAGGAAAGTAATCTTGTTAACCAGGTCTTTGCAACAGGCTGAAAATATTTCTTCACTGACAGTGTGCGTGTTGGAGAACAATTATTCCATAATATATAGATATGTTGGGTAGACACGGATACTTCTATATATCTATGTAAACCATTACAGCTAAAGCTATTATACAAACAAGGTTGCACTATTAAGTCGACATTTCTATGTATACCTGCAGAACTATAAAGTTATCATAACTAACAACATTACACGTTAAAATGTGTATGTGCGTGTATGTAAAACAGCAAAGATAAGGCTATTACTGCAATTTTTCTTTCATAATTAAGTCTAAATATCTATGTAAACCTAAGGATCTAAAACTATCATAACTAACAATATATACACGGTGAAGTGTGTGTGTACGTGTTAGTAAAACTGTAGAGCTAAAGCTATTACAGCAAAAAAATTACATTAATACGTCTTTTATTTTACAATTTTGGTAGTATTCATACTACGGAAAGATTAAGTTTTAATTTAAATCAAATTATAATTATTATTAACTACGGGAAACAGACAGAGAAAAATACACTCCAGCGCTGGGATTTGAACCACAGGCCTCTATATTTCTGGTATAGCGCTCTACCAACTAAGCTACGCAGGAGAATAATTTCCTCTGACGTTAATGATACCTTGTCCCGAATTTAAGCTTTCAATTTTCCACAAATCTGAGAAGTCAACATTAATGACATAGAACTAGACCGAGAAATAACGCTTATAATTATAAAGTACCCAATTAGTACCTGTACCTAGTACAATCAATTAGAAATTCATATTTTACAATTTTGGTAGTATAGTAATATAGAGGCCTGTGGTTCAAACCCCAGCGCTGGAGTGTATTTTTCTCTGTCTGTTTCCCGTAGTTAATAATAATTATAATTTGATTTAAAATAAATACGTCTATAAACCTATGTTAACCTAAAGATCTAAAGCTATCATAAAAAATTTGTCCGAGACAACTCAGACAAACTTTCTCATATACGAGTTTATAATTACTTAGCCCAGTGTTTCCATTTATTAGTTTTCAAATGTACATTTAAATATTATTGAACATTTCGTCAAAATTTATCATAAAAATAACTTATCCTGAGTGGGGAATCGAACCCGGGCTCTCTCCGTCCGCGTTTTAAGCTTTTTTCTCAGGAACTAGATTTTCCCGGGAAAACGGCTTATATCGTTAGATTCGTATGAAAATGGGCTACATTTTAGAATTTTTTAATCAAAATCGTCGGAACCGTTTTCAAGAAATAATTTTTTTTGGGGGGTAAGGTACCCCCAAATTTTGAGCTAAAATTCATTTCTCGATTTCGCCTCGGGGTATGATTTTTCTGAACATGTATGCCAAATTTCGTCAAAATCGGCCCAGCAGTTTAGGCTCCAGTCGTCTGCACAAACGACAGACGACGGACAGTCATTTCTTTGAATGACTTTTTAAATGGACTCAGGGGACTTCAAAACGTGTAAATCCATCAAAATCTCAAAATCGAATTTTCGCGCCAATACAATACTTTCTCTTTATACGAGAAAGTAAAAGCAAGGTTATAGTGTCTCGATAATTATAATTATATTCATCTTCAGGAGAGACGAAAATTAACTTTTCAGGTTTAGTTTGTAGGTTATAATGTTGGTCTTTTCATTGCCGTTCTTAAAAACGGGGAAATAATGTGAAAACGGGATTATAATCCACGTTGGTCAATATAATTATTTTTTATATAGTAGAGAATAAACGGCAAATGTAGTGAATTTGTTGAAATCAGATTGGCAACACTGCTTTTAAACTCCCAGCTTTATTACGAGTCATGCTACGATGTTTTGTTAACTTTTGTTTAGCTTTTGTTAAACCCTTTTAGCGAATTTTTGAAGAAAATTAAGCTATTGCAATGGCTTAAAAATTTTTGAAATTATTTTCCATGGAAATCCGTTTTAGACCATTCTTAATCGATTCCTGAAAATTTATACTTTTTTCATGTCTGTACTGTGGCGTTTAGCCACATGTCAAGTTTGACTTATAAAAAATAATAAAACAAAAAATAATTCTTTAATTAATTGTATTGTGATTTTCAAATAAATTGAAGCAACATTGTAGGCATTGAAAGGGATGTATTTTCATAGAACGGTTGAATTATAACTGAATTAATTGTTTAATTAGGACAATTCCTATAGTACGTATATATATGTATATATATGTATATATGTGTCACTCCAAACGATATCTCTCGCTGGGGTGCTCTTAAAAAATCCTAACAAATTTTAAAATGTCATTAATATCAAAAGAAAGCATGAGTTGGACTAAATTTTTAGAGTTCATTTAGGGGTCAAATTTTGACAATTTAGGGTCAAAAATAGCATAAAAACGTGATTTTTCCCATTTTACTCCCCTCTTATATGAAAATAAGACAAAACTGTACATAACAACAATTACTGTACTCTTAAAGAGCTTTCTAACGACATGCATCTTGAAGGGTAAATTCTATTTTGACTTTTGTACCCCGTACCCTTGTGTACCAATTTGTTTTTTCACCTGTCCAAATTCGAAACCAAAATTTTCCTTTATTATCAAAAGCCAATAATACAAAGATTTCTTTGAAAATTCGCTCATTAAGTCATGGTGCATGACTGGACTTTTTTTTGTATTACTTTAAAATCGATTATTAATTGTTTTAAATCATTTAAATAATTTCTATTATTTAATTTTTGTATTAAATTCGTTTAATAAAGAAATATAAATGTTTTCTTTGTTGAATAAATCTTGACTTGACATCAGTCACGCGGGAAATAATATCTTACATTATTCCCTAGGTGGATAAATAATTATTATTTGTTTCAGTTCACTTTTTTATCCCTTCTGGAGATAAATAACATTACTTATCTGTCACTGGTCGCTCTTTTAACAATTTTCTTTCAATTTCGCGCCAAACTTGATCAGAAATTTAATGATTTTTCGGCAAAATAAACTAGTTTGTAAAGCTAATTATTAATTATTGAATTGTCAAGGTAAAAATATAATCAGTGAAAGTTTCAGCGTACTAGGTCGGGAAATGGGTCAAAATTAAGTTACAAGATTTTTCCTTACAAATATATGATGTTAAGTAAAAACGTGTAATAGTTATTTGTGTAACAAGTGCACAAAGTGGCACTTTGCTGCACTCGAGATAAATATTTACGCACGAGCCGCAGGCGAGGGTTCATCAACATGTAAAAGGTTTTACAATTATCAACTAAACCAGCTGTTTTGTTTATATCCAGTGTTGTCTTTTTTTTTTGCCAGATTCAGCAAACCTGACCAAGCACTGTTATTATTTTTCATCTTAACACTTACTCATCAAATTTGATTCTTTTTTTATATTATCTATCTTTACTTTTTTATATGTTAACATTTTCATATTTGATACATAGTGTTTAAATCGCGTAGTTATTTAAAAAATAATCATTAGTTGTCATTGTTATTATTATTATAATTTGGATTATTTAATCTTTGTTTAGATTTAAGTTGTTTATGTTCTTAAGTTGGAACACTGGAGTTCGGTAAAGTAAAATGAGTGCGGTAAAGTAAAACAATGCGGTAAAGTAGTAAGTGCAGGAATCTGCTGTTTTGCGTACTATTTTGAGTGCGATAACAACCACTTTATCGGTCAACTTTAGGAAAAAATATGAATTATTTTAGTTTAAATTAAATAATCAAATTGTAACTTAAGTGTATCACTTATTACTTTAAAAAACATTTTTTTTTACTGTTAAATACTAAGCAACATTTTATAACCCTAAAAAAATATTATTAAAAGTCTAATTTTACTTTTTAAAAATAATTAATCTGTTCATTTATTAAATAAACTCACATTAGTAAATCCAGAGTTGATTATTTATAAGTTACTTTAGAAATACTTGATTGTTTGGAGTTTTAGGCTTTAAAAAACTTTTTTTTATTAATAATAAAAAAATTAATTTGTATATTTTGTTGATAGAGAGGGAGTTGAAGTTAAAAGGGGATTTTTATAAGCTGTTAACAGTATGGAAAGCTCTTGAGTCATTTTGTTTAAGTTTTTGGGGGAGTTCGCAGTTAAGAAACTCTTTGGCATTTTATTTTTAAAGAGCTATATTCAAATATTTACGATTATATTATAATAAATATATAAATTAGAAGTGACATTTTATTAGTTATTTTTTTATTATTTTATATAATATAATTGTCTTTATTAGTTTGTGTTGTGTTATGCAGTAACGTATGATAGGTGGCACTTCTTTTGATTGTTACACCTCTTATAAAGAAAAAACAGAGGGGAGTAACAATCTAAAGTAGGTGTATGTAATGTTCTTCTTTAAACTACCCCCCTTATAAAAACAGAAGTCTGATATTCCTTTGTCCCAAAGTACATTGGACTAAACATCCCTTTATCTTAATACTTATTTAGTTAATGTAATTTATATTCTAAAAGAACAAAGGGGAGTAACAATCTAAAGAAGTACCTGATAGGCTCCCAAGACACTCGTGTTTCGTGGGGACTTACAATTTATTTTTTATATGGTTCAGGTTATTTGGTAATAAAATTGGCAAGACTAACAAATATCTGTGGAGTTTCACTAACTCCATAATGTCCCAAATTTAACGAAGCAGATAAAACGTCCAACCATTATGAACCCATAATATTGCACCAATGCTTTAAAAGCATTAGTGAATTTAAGGCGGATACTAGAATTATCCTGAATCAGCTGCTCATTTGGGCACAATGTGGGAAGGGCCCTTTAAATACGTTTTACCACATGGTCACTAGATATGCCTAAACTGATAGTGCATTCATAATATAAGGTGAGCTGTACGTTGAGTCATACTGTCTGTTATGGGAAGATTAAGTTTGTAGGGTTGTAGTGTAGCAGTGTAGATGTTCCCACTTCGGGGGTTGGGAATCGGAGACGTTATGAAAAGTAAGGAAAAAGTTAGACGTGCTCATACGGTTTTATGGTGGGCCATGCGATCACCGTACGATCTATCAGTCACCCTACACATTATTCGGTCGCCGGAGCGGTCTGCATAAATAACCATTTTTGGTCAAGTTAAAGCACTTGGCGCCCACACTAAGCTACTCAGGATCTGGCAAACCAGCAAAACAACTTTGTATTGCGGGCTAAACAACCCTCTGACTGATCTATCAGTCACCCTACACATTATTCGGTCACCGGAGCGGTCTGCATAAATAACCATTTTTGGTCAAGTTAAAGCACTTGGCTCCCACAATAAGCTACTCAGGATCTGGCAAACCAGCAAAACAACTTTGTATCGCGGGCTAAACAACCCTCACTATATGACAAGATACGCCCTTTTAAAACCTGGGTTTTTACACAGCACTACATGACATGCTTATAAACCTCCTTATTTGTAATGGCTTGGCCTGCTAAGTCAAACGGGTGTTTTTTGAGGGTTAGACCATGAGTTACTTCAATTTGTACAAATCAATTTATTAGAAAATTTTGTCGACTGTAAATGACTTAGGATCCAGAGTAAGCGTAATTATGTCTATCGATTTTTTTTTGGGGGGGGGGGGGAATATCACCCAATAAAAGGTTTAAAACAGATAATTAGTTAAAAATTTCAATAATTTGTTACTGGTTAATGCCATTCTTAATATTACGAAAGTAAGAACGAAAAAGCTTTTATTTCGCTATTCCAAACGTTAAAATAATTTATTGTAATTATTATTGTTTAGAAGAAAACACTTCTATTGTGTACTTATTAAGCTATTTTCTTTGGAAAAAGTAATTCTAAATTTGATTTATTTTCTTCGGTTTGCAGATTAAAAGTTTTTCTTTTTCTTCCAGTTTTTTCGATCGGAAGTTGAAATTGATTTATTTTTTTAAAACTTTTAAAACGGAAAGCATTTTTTTTTCTTTCTTTTTATTTTTTAGTTCTATATAAAAAAAAATAAAAGTTAATCTAATTTATTTTTGAGAAATTATTAAATTATGGTTCAATGACTTTTCCGTTTAAATGAAAGAAAAGCTATCGTAAAGTTTCTTCTTTAGGTAACAACAAAGAGCTTCAACCAGCAGTATTTTCTCCAATTATTTTATAGGTCAAGAAAGAGTATTTTTAAAAATAGCATTGTATTTATAAATAAATTACTTCTATTTTAAAGTAGTCTTTGATAAAATTATTAAACTGTTTCTAATTCGTATTAGATATATTTTAAAAATAAATAACAATTAATGAAAATTAAACATAAAATGAGGAAATTAAAAAAAGATATTCTCATATGTACATAAATACTTCTCATAATTTTTAGTTACAAGATGATACTTATAAATGAGGCTTTCTCTGAATTTTGTGAGGACGTGAAACCCTTTACTATGCTTAATTTATTTTTGGTTTGATGTCAAGTTTTTTGAACATTTAAATAATTTAGTTATATTGCCCATGAAAAATAAATTATGACAATCTACGTCCTTTAGAGTTTACGCTAAATATAGGAGCGTTTATGGAGGTCATCTTAATGGAATAACACAAACAGTCTCCACGTAAATTGAAAAAAAAAACATGTATTGCCAAAGCAGTTTTCATTCTTCAAAATGGCATCATCAGTGCCTATTGTGGAAGAAAACAAAGTTACATTTATAAAAATAAATAGTGAGTGGCGAGTCAACTTCATATCGGAAATAGACGTGAGACTAAGTGCATGACGTGAAATCGAAGCCACTCGCTAAATCATTTTATTAATGTAATTTATTTTTCTTCCTCATAGGCACTGATGATGGCCTTTTGAAGGCTGAAAGTTGCTTTGACAATTTTTTCGATTTACGTGGAGAGACTGTTTGTTTTATTCCTGTAGAGTTAATGTCCGATTGACAATCCAAAACAAATTTGAGCAGTAAAGGATAAAAATCATAGGTCTACATCAGTGACACAAGTTTTCAATTTGAACATTAAAGTTAAATAAAAATCATTAAATTGAAATTAAAATAACTGAAAGAAAACTAGTCAAGAATAAAGATGTTGTTATATTGATAGAATCATATCATGTAATTAGTTAATAATGGTATTACACAATGTAATCCATAGTATAATAGCAGCAAATCCTGTCGTTTTAATACAGTCTGTTTCAAAATTGCTGAGGATTCTAAACACCTGTGTATTTAGGGTCTTAGAGAGATTTAAAATAGCTGTATACTTTAACTCTCCTGTAGTCAGTTCAGTAAATTGCTACTCCTAATCTACATGTCTAACTGCATCATTATATCAAATGATAATTTCAGTTGTTTGAGTGACACGACGGTTGTTACATCCTAAGCGACGTAGATGTCAGAAGAATTGAGCAATATATTTTGCCGTTCGAGGTATATTCACTTTGATCACACATTATAAAAGCGTTTTGGATCCGATTCGTTTTTTTCCGATCACCTATTTTTGGTTGAGCGGATTTCGATTCGCACAGTGTTTTGAACTAGTGGATAGTTTTCAAAACGATGTGTGAATGTAGAAATTATATACATAGATTCATGCAACATAAGCTTCAGAAGTCATGGACCATAACTAATAATTTTTTAGCATGATCCAATTATCATTTAAATAATAATTTCATGATTAGAGATGTGCATTTTTTATAACAGATTGGGGTTAAGTCGTTTTTCATCAAGTGATAGGAGCATCTTTGCACCCAAGAATAATGCAGGATCTTACTACATCAGACCCCGGACTAATTGCCAATATATTTAACTGTATTGTCTTGTTTATATATATATATATATATATATATATATATATATATATATATATATATATATATATATATATATATATATATATATATATATGCGTGTGTGGTAAAGGAAAGAGAAAAGTTATAAGTATCAAGTATAAGGAGAGTATAAAAGAAAAAAATGCAGTGAGGTCGAAATTCAGAACAGTTGAACTGGAACCTTTGTAAGGAAGGGGGGGGGGGGGGGGGGGGTGGTCTACTCGAGTTACTCTTAGAAGGAGAGAAAGGTAAGCGAGCAGTGCCAAGTCAGAACGATGTATGGTCCACTAGCACGGGAATGGACCGGGCGAGCAGGCACATCTAACCTGGCACAACTACCAGGAGAAATACCACCAGGAAAAACCAGAAAAGCTTTTTGGGGCCAAAAGGTAGGGAAATACTAGAAGCTTTTAGCACCATACTAACTGACTCAATGCCATTCCTTCTACTCATAGTTTTATATATATATATATATATATATATATATATATATATATATATATATATATATATATATATATATATATATATATATATTTATAGTCTGCGCTCTTTAACTTTTGCTAAATTGATACTTTAATTCATGTAAAAAATGACTAACATTTGAAGTTAACAAATGGGAGAAGCAATTTAAATAAATTAAAGAATAATGGCTTGTAAAAGTATAAAATCAATAAAGATACGAGATAGGATACGAAGAAGCTATGTGCCACGCTAATGGGGGGATCTATATTTTCTTTTTCTTCAATTTTAGGCGCATTTTCCGGGAAAACTGTACGTTTAGAAGAAATGTTCAGATTCGGATTCAGCAACCTAGAAAATATAAAGTTCTGATAAAATTTTCTTGGAGCCCGAAAGATCGTTAAAAATTTTGCAGAACAGTGTTATTAGTAAGTAATTTAGCTCTTCAATATTTTTGTATATATGAGAAAGATTGTGGCGAGGAACGTTTTTAAATCTCTTCCCTTTCGTCCTTAAGAATATTTTTTTTTAAACCTCATGAGAGCACGATATAGACTTTTTACATAATAAACATCATTAGCATATTTTAACATAAAGAAATCAACACTGAAGCGGATTTTAAGGGGACACGTTGCTCCACGTGGGTACTAAATATCGTTCCGACGGAGATAATGCACTTAACACACTTCAAACGTTTACTTTCAAAATTTAATCGCACGTCCTTCAGAAAATAGGCTTTTAAAGAGAGATGAATTCAGGCCAATACCTACATATTAATTTACTAACTAACTCAGTGGCGTATTAACTTACTAACTCTATGGGGTATTATCTAACTAACTCAGTGGCATATTAACTAACTAACTGTATGGGGTATTAACTAACTAACTCAGTGGCGTATTAACTAACTAACTAACTGTATGGGTATTAACTAACTAACTCAGTGGCGTATTAACTAACAAACTAACTCTATGGGGTATTAACTAACTAACTCTGTGGGGTATTAACTAACTAACTAACTCTATGGGGGTATTAACTAATTTACTAATTCCGTGGCACAACAGACCTTTGAGGGCTACCCAATAACATAGCGAAGCTAGGGAAGCACTGAGCGGGGGAAGGTCCTGGAATCCAAGCCAGATCTGTGGTCACCCATCCAAGTTGTAGCAATGCCCGATGCTGTTCAACTTTATTAAGAGTTATTTCCCATAAGAACTACCGAACCCCTCTAAGGACACGTAATATATCACCAACAAAAAGTCAGATCGTTCAATTTTATAGCCACACTTCTTCGGGTTTTTTTATTTGTAATGTTTAAAAGAAATAAAATTGTAGGTCCTTCTACAAATTGTAACTTCCCTATGTTTCTTTGGTACGAAGTTCCTTATAGCGCGTTGCAGCGTCTTGAGCCCTAGAATGAATCCGAAAAAAAATACCTTCACGAAATCGACTGATGACTTGATTAAAAGTTGACCGATTTTGTTGAAATTTGGTATACATATTCATTTTACCAATGACCAAGACAAATTCGTTGTTCAACGTCTAAAGTACAATTGAAACAGACATGTAACATTTCAACCTGATACAAGCAGAAGTTTTTGTGTAGTCAAGAGATATATTTTATAATATTTTAAATGGAGTAGGCGAGAGGGTTTCGGAATAGTCCTGTTAACACTACTCGGCTCTGTACTGCAATCATCCTCTTTAACTATCAACGCATCATGATTAACTATTTTATCAATATCAATACATATTTATCGGAAGATGCTCTCTTTAATGATAAAAAAAATGCTTTTTTCCGTGGTAGGCTGTGAAATAGTAACTTTAGAGCCTAAAAAACATAGCTAAAATCCATTTTTTTCATTACGTGGACTTAAAAAATCTTTTCATTACTCCTAGCTGTAAAGAAAAAATCTTTTACGTCCTAGGCATTAAAAGATTTTTTCTTTACGGCGGGTAGTTGTCAAAACTTCCGTTAGTAGTGCTGCAGTCTTTGTAGAAATGCTTCTAGTATGATAAAAATCCGCTAGATGTCAATGCGTTTTATTTATCTTTTCTTATAGTGTAACCTCATTTTAAGGTTTCTTTTTTTAAGTCTTAAGTATGTACTAATATTTGTTATTATTATATATTAATTAGTGATTAATATTTAATGCTTTTTAATTGTCATCTACCTCGGAAAAAATAGCATATGCTACGCGACTTTGAAGTGTTTTTTCTTTACCTTGGCAATATTTACTGTCTCGCTTCGCTCGACAGTAAATGTAATTGCCGCGGTAAAGAAAAAACTCACTTCACAGCCTTGTAACATAATATACTATTTTCCGTGGTAGGCTGTGAAATAGTAACTTTAGAGCCTAAAAAACATAGCTAAAATCCATTTTTTTCATTACGTGGACTTAAAAAATCTTTTCATTACTCCTAGCTGTAAAGAAAAAATCTTTTACGTCCTAGGAACTAAAAGATTTTTATTTTCCGGCGGGTAGTTGTCAAAACTTCCGTTAGAAGCGCTGCAGTCTTTGTAGAAATGCTTCTAGTACGATTAAAATCCGCTAGATGTCAATGCGTTTAATTTATCTTTTCTTATAGTGTAACCTCTTTTTCAGGTTTCTCTTTTTAAGTCTTAAGTATGTACTAATATTTGTTATTATTATATATTGATTAGTGATAAATATTTAATGTTTTTTCATTGTCTGCTACCTCGGATAAAATAGCATATGCTACGCGACTGTGAAGTGTTGTTTCTTTACCTTGGCAATATTTACTGTCTCGCTTCGCTCGACAGTAAATGTAATTGCCGCGGTAAAGAAAAATCTCACTTCACAGCCTAGTAACATAATATACTATTCTTTTAATTATACCTTATCTCCGTTAAGCACAAATAGTTAGTTATTTTTAATGTTGTCTCTTTTCTAACTCCGCCATGTATAAGTAGTTAGCATCGTATACTAAGGATAATTGGTTATAACTAAGGATAATATTTATTTCGTAATATAAAATTCAGCTGGAATAACAAAGTTATGTAGAAAAAACTCTCTCTTCATTTCTATTTTTCTTTGATTTTTATTACATATGTATATATTTGTCATGACGACTCTTTTCGTATATGTTCCTTTTTCTTTAATGTTATATAAATGTAATGTATATTTAATTACATTTTTTTTTTAATATTATCATAGTTTTATCATCGCAAAAAGAATTTTATTTGAAGTGTGACCTGAAGACATTTTCAATAAAGAAAAAGTGTGATAAAATGTAATTTCCTCTATTACTCATAAATATATGTATACACTAACTATAAGATACATACATTATATATATATATATATATGAAATAGAAAAATAATATTTTCACAAGCTAGGGAAAACGAGGGAAAAAGAAATGGTACATTTACGTTAGTAAGGTTTGCCACACTGATGGCTGTATTATCTGCATACAAATTGCTTAATTAAAATAAACTAACTCTGAAACCAAGCATGAGACTGCCACAGACTTCCCCGCACTCTGTAATTTACATTTTTTTTTGAAAAAAAAGAAGCGGGATAAGATGTTAAATAGATACGAAATATAATTTAAATAATAAACTGACTCTCATTAGAGATGAACTGGAGGTAAAAATACTGTTACTTCTTTTCCTGAGTACTTCTCAGTAAACTTCTTACATTTAAACTAATATAGTACATAATAAAATTTAAGTGAATTGAATTTAAGATGTAAATTATACTAATAATATTAAGAGTTAAGTGTTTAGTACTCAATTTAAAAAACACATAATTAATTTAAGAAATTAAATTTTACAATTATTATTACTTTCGATTTATAATCCTAATTTTAAATAATTACCTATATATTCATTGCGAAAGCCTTTCGGAGTGTTGTACTTAAATATGATATTAAAAGAAAATATAAGAATGATACTTCAAATGAAACAAAGAACTATGTGATGTGATTCTAAAAGGAGCAAAATCGATCTCCAAAACAGAACTTCCAAAACAGTTTTCACACTCCAAAACAGTTTTCACACTCCAAAACAGTTTTCACAACAATTTTGAAAACTATAAACTCTCAGACTAGTTATAGTTAAATCAGGTTACAATATCTCTGCTCATCATACCTACTGCGCATGTCTCAATCCTGTTTTCAATTCAATACCCGTTTCCGTGCAATTTTTTTCAAAACATTTTCAATAAAACCCCAAAATTTCCTGTTGTGACCTTTAACTCAAAACGTTTTGAAATCACCGTTTCCATGGGGGTTTGAATAACCAAAACCGTTTTAAAGACTCATGGAAACATAGTAATTAACTTCCTAATTCTCAAATGATCTTAAGTTCAAAACTACGAACAATATTCGCTCATTAGTGCGTTCGATAGTGATTTCATGTTTAGGCTGTGCATTACTCGAAAAGCGTTACTAAGAAACGTTACCCGGTGTATCAAGGACATAAAAAGGTATAGGAGGTGTACACAGTCTGTCTCCAGCTGTTGGGCCTCCCTCCACCGCACGTCATAGGGCCGAAGAAACTCGAAAAGATTTATACGTGTGACAGAGAGTTAGGAAAGTACAGGAGGTTGCCATCAACTCTCAGCCCTCTCGGCCTACCTTGTATGAAGGCATATTGACAATTCGTCAAAAGAAGTCCGCCTTCGTGAAAGAAGGCGGGCCGGTGCCTTTGAATTCAGTCGTTTGTAATCAAGCCGCGGCAGTGCCGGTGTGGAGATAAGAATAAAAATTATCTTCCATCTACTTTTATCAATTACTTGAATAAATTACCGATTTTATTTAATTTTATGTCGGTAGTTTACGCAGAGAGAAAACATGAAAATGTCTCACTGTCTTGTGGACTTGTATGCAAGAAGTATTTATTTGAAATTTTACTTAGATCGAAAAGGTAACTTATTTTATTTCATTTTTATTTAATCACAATACTTTTTCTTTTTATGAGAAAGTAAAAAAAGTAAAATTAATTAAATTAATTTAGATAAGTTATTATATCTATTTGAAGACCAACAAATCAAAACAAACATTTATTTTTATTGGAATAAATGTGGTTACCTTAGTAGTACAGTCAATCTGTCGTGATAAGAGGCTGTCTGCGGAAAAAATTCAAGGATGATTTTTTTTGCGAGGATCGTTTGGGACACATGAGAAAAGCTTTGACTCCAACTTTTCGGGAACATCCGGTTGCGGAAGTACGGGGTACAGGGTACAAAAGTCACAAAAAGTATATACCCTTCATGATGCATGTCGTTGGAAAGCTCTTTAAGAGTAGGGGAGAGTGGGGCATGTTGTCACAAATTTAACAATTTATTTTTTTAAATTTTTTCTATTCGGTACATTTTCAATTTCTAAGTACTATTGTTTATTTTAAACTTTCAGCTACATGTGGCACAAGTTTCATTTATCTAGCAATAGTAGAAGTATTTTTATTTTATTTTTTTAAAGTTAAAGATTTTTGTGACAACATGCCCCATCAAGGGGCAGGTTGTCACTTGGTATGGGGTAAGTTGTCACAAGATATAAATTAATTATCACCACTTTGATTTAACAAAATTTAAATAGCTTAAGCTACAAGATTTGGCTAGTTAATATAATAATAATTATTATTTATGGGGCTATCAGTCTTGTACAGGCAAAATATTTTTTTTATAAGAATCATTTATGTTAATTTTACTGCAGTGCCAATGCTAGGTTCTGTAATTTATTAAAAAAACTTCCGCTGCGTAACAAATGGACCAGCCTCTAAATTTTAGAACCCTAACCGCCTTCATGTGCATGAAGCATGAGCACTCCTGGAGCATGCCGTCCTCTAGTGGTTTTTGCCTTGTAATTGCTCTCCATTTTGCCTAGAACAGAACAGCTTTGCTAAACTCGTTATTTCGGTCCTGTACCTAGCTCCTAGCTAAGAGTACGGTAAGGGAATCAATCAGCTACCTCGGTAAGGGAATCATCACTGCGTTTTTAAGTATAGGGTGGAGAGGGTCTGTTAAAAAATAAATTTTTATTTATTGTATTAAAAATAAAAGGGGAAAAGTGTATCATTTGTTTGATTTTTTTATCAATAGTTAGCATATTTGTTTAACTTATTTTAACTGGCCATCCTTTTTTTTTCTTTATCCGCTTTCCTTATTAATTCCTCTTCACTTTCCACTTCTATTTAAATATAGAAGAATACTCTTATGTAAATATAGCGTTGGGGCAAGTAGTCACAAAAGGTATTGGATGTGACTACTTGCCCCTTTTACTTTGTGACAACTAGCCCCAACGCGCCATTTTTAATTATAGTGAAATATTTTTTTCCTGCCGCAATAATATTGATTTAACGGTTTAGAAAAACAATGCCAAAACTACTACGTAATAATAATCATCGAATATAGCACCCTAGATAAAAAATACAAAACAGAAAACATAATTTAAAAACAAAAAAAAGCAGTGAGTGACTTGCCTAAAATGTTTATGTTCCATAGATGACAGACGGTTTGTTACAGTGACACCATTTTTCGTAAAGTTTGTCTACATAATGAAGGTTATCTTCAGTAGCCGCGCGAGCTTTCCCTTATCACTCTAACCCCTTAAAATTGACCCTGTGACAACCTGCCCCTGTGACTTCTTGCCCCACTCTCCCCTACAGTAATTTTTGTTATATACACTTTTGTCATATCATTCAAGAAGTGAGTAATATGAAAAAACGGAAACATGAGTCTTTCCGGTGCGGGATCAAGCTCCGTTGTCACAGGTTCCAGTCCTCGGGCAGTTTTGTTCCACCCCCCCCCCCCCCCCTCAGTAGGGTCAATGTGATTTTCCATATTACCCCCATCTTATACGAAGATATGACAAAAGTGTATGTATAAAAAATTACTATACAGTTAAAGAGCTTTCCAACGACATTCATCATAAATGGTATACAACTTTTCAACTTTTGTACCCCGTAACCCGTACTTCCGCCGTCCGTATGTTCCCGAAAAGTTGGATTTAAGCTTTTCTCATGTGTCCCAAGCGATTCACAAAAAAATGTAGTCTCGAATTTTTGCTGCACAAATTTACTGTTATTTTATAATTTTTTTTCTTGTTTTTCCATATTACCCCCCTCTTAAATGAAGATATGACAAAAGTGAATATAACCAAAAATTACTGTACTCTTAAAGAGCATTCCAACGACATGCATCATGAAGGGTATATACTTTTTGCGACTTTGGTACCCCGTACCCCGTACTTCCGCAACCGGATTTTCCCGAAAAAGTTAAGCTTAAAGTTGTTAAGCTTAAGTTGAAGTTAAGCTTTTCTCATGTGTCCCAAACGATCCTCGCAAAAAAAAATCATCCTCGATTTTTTTCCGCACAAATTTACAGATTGACTGAACTATAGCTTATAGCAATAACAAATCATTTCGAGGTGCGTCGTCGTCGTTGTCGTCGGGACACTACTTGATCATATATATTATGATGTTTTGTGATAAATATTTTCTGAATTTCAATTTACTTTTCACGATCAATCTTGGCTGTGCCATGTAGTAGTTGTGTGAAATATACATGCTTATAAGAACTTTTGTGACATTTTATTCCAAGATTTTGGTTTTGGTTTGAAACATGGACGAGTTTTATGAGAAGATTGTGGAGGGAATAGAAGAAGTTGGAAGTGGAATGGAGTGATAAGAGAAGTCTCAATAAAATGCTGGCTAGTGCACTGTAATCACGGCCACTTCATCCTTCTTTACCTTCCAGTCGGCTTTATCACACATTTCTCACACTTTCATTGATAACAATTCCAAACAATTCTTACTTAGAGCCTTGAACCAGACCCTGCCTCACGTACGACTCTATATAAACCTCTATCTTGATGTGTAACTTTCCTTCTTCAAACGACATTATAACATTTCAGCTTTTTCTTTTTGGTTATAAGTAATAAAGTATAAAATAACGTAAATAAAAATTGGTCAAAACTCAAAAAAGAATGTACACACAGCGATACAGAATATAAATTCCACAATAACTAATTAAATTATTTATTGTTAAATATACTCACAACATTTTTCACTGTGGTTGTTGACACCTGGGTTTTGAAATCACCGAAGACTTTTTCAAACGAGCGTAGTGAGTTCTCTGTTTAGACTTTGACTTTGTTCTCCGTTTCAATAGTTGATTTTGCTTCCGAACTTACCAAAGGTTACAGAAGCTATGTGATCGTTCTGAAGAACGAAAATATTTTATGTCTCCGATTTCAAAAATTCCAAGATAAAACTCCGTTTCAGACATCAGGGAACATATTTGGTTCCGTGTCTGTCTGTCACTCAATTTTTGCGAACCAACATATCTTAAAAACTACTCGTCAGATTTCAATGAAATTTGTATGGTAGGTTATAATTAGCTCATTGTTGGTCCCATATAATTTTGCTTCCGAGCTTACCGAAGGTAACGGAAGCTATGTGATCGTTTCGAAGGACGAAAAATTTTTAGGTCTCCGATTTTAAAAATTCCAAGACAGAAATCCGTTTCAGACATCAGGGAACATTTTTGGTTCCGTGTCTGTCTGTCGGTCTGTCTGTCGGTCTGTCTGTCGGTCTGTCGGTCTGTCGGTCTGTCGTTCAATTTTTGCGAACCAACATATCTTAAAAACTACAGGTTCAATTTTTATGAAATTTGGGTGGTTGGTCATAATTAGCCCCCTTGTTGGTCCCTTATAAGTTTCCACCTTCTGCGCCAATTTGTTTTTCTTCCACATGCGCACAAACATACATTTATTTACACCTATAGCATCAAAAGTACTTATCTGATTTGAATGAAACTTTTATAGTTTATCGAAAGTAACCCGCAGATGGCCACAGATTAATTTGAACAGTCTACGCTCTTTAACTTTTGCTAAATTTATACTTTAATTCGTGTAAAAAATCTAAACAATTTTGACAGATTAAAAAAAACGGGGGAAACAATTAAACCAATTTGACAATAATGACTTAAAAGCATAAAATCAATAAAGTTCGTGGATAGGATGCGAGGAAGCTAAGTGCCACATCAATTGGCAGTCTATTTTAACCTTCTGCGCTCATTTGTTTCTCTTCCACATGTGCACAATCATACATTTAATTACACCAATATCTTCAAAAGAACTTATCTGGTTTGTACGAACTTTTATAATTTATCGAAAGTAACCCGCAGATAACCCCAGATTAAAATGAACCGTCTGCGCTTTTAAACTTTTGCTAAATTGATACTTTAATTCATTAAAATAATAAAAACAATTTTGACAGACTAAAAAAAAAAGGGGGAAACAATAAAAAATAGACTGCCAATTGATGTGGCACTTAGCTTCCTCGCATCCTATCCACGAACTTTATTGATTTTATGCTTTTAAATGTCATTATTGTCAAATTGGTTTAATTGTTTCCCCCGTTTTTTTTAATCTGTCAAAATTGTTTAGATTTTTTACACGAATTAAAGTATAAATTTAGCAAAAGTTAAAGAGCGTAGACTGTTCAAATTAATCTGTGGCCATCTGCGGGTTACTTTCGATAAACTATAAAAGTTTCATTCAAATCAGATAAGTACTTTTGATGCTATAGGTGTAAATAAATGTATGTTTGTGCGCATGTGGAAGAAAAACAAATTGGCGCAGAAGGTGGAAACTTATATGGGACCAACAATGGGCTAATTATGACCAACCACCCAAATTTCATAAAAATTAAACCTGTAGTTTTTATGATATGTTGGTTCGCAAAAATTGAACGACAGACCGACAGACCGACAGACAGACCGACAGACAGACACGGAACCAAAAATGTTCCCTGATGTCTGAAACGGATTTCTGTATTGGAATTTTTAAAATCGGAGACCTAAAAATTTTTCGTCCTTCGAAACGATCACATAGCTTCCGTTACCTTCGGTAAGCTCGGAAGCAAAAATAGATAATATTGGCTTGTAATAGCATAAAATCAATAAAGTATGTGATAAGATGCGAGGAAGCTATGTGCCACACCAATTGACAGTCTATTTTTTCAAAAGTTCTTCATGTGCCTCATCGCTTGTTTATCTATATCTCTGTAACTAGATTTTCCCCAGGAAAACTACTTATTTCTGTACAAGCTTAAGTGATTTCTTCAGTAGTATAGAGGACATATTTTATTATTATTTTATTTTTATAAAATCATATGGTACTTTTATTTATTATATTATAGGAATGGTATAGTAAACATACCTGATTGAATAATATTTATACTATGGAGTTATTTTGTACCATTACGACGCGCGTTTAATTGATAGATAATGAAGATTTAAATTGAGAACAGATGATTGAGAGATATTTAATAAAGGATATATTACATATTTTGAATAGAATAATTACACTGGGAAATCTACAGGCTTCATTAGAATCCACCTCTCTACACGATTTCTCTGAATATCAATTATATTCATGCAAAAGCTAATTATTCATCAAAAACGTTGATTGAAAAACAATTTAAATCTAGTTGTATAATAATATGAACTATTAACTTCCTATTAACAATTAGTAAAAATTATTTTCAATAAAATTGATAAATATACAACATTTGTCAATGACTTGTTTTCATCATAACTTATAATAATTATTAAGTGGAGTGATCATTTCAATAAGCTAATAGACAAATTAGCTCAAGGGAAATAAAATGATAGATTATTTGACGTCATCCATATTCTTAATCTATCTAAATTAAAATTCAATTAGTAATTACTAAAGAGATTTAGTATAATAATAATAACTCATAGTGGATATAGCTCATAGAACTAAAATTGATCACTTTATTGTCAAAAAGGGGATCGTGGCTCATTATTATCAGTCCTACTTTGAAAGCAGGAGATCTGGGTTCGGTTCCTGATTCTGGCAAGTGGCCTTCCCTTCGCATCTTCGGGCATCTTCCAAGCATCTTCGAGCATCTTGCCCAAAATCGTCGAACATCTTCCGAGCATCTTCGAGCATCGTCGAGCATCTTCGATCATCTTGCCGAGTATCGTCGAGCATCTTCCGAGCATCTTGGAGCATCTTTCCGAGCATCTTGCCGAGCATCTTCCCCTGGCAAGATGCACGGTGCTCACCCAGCATCCTGATCTAAATGGGTAACTACTTAATCCATTAAACACGTTTGATCCTCAGTTGTTTCATGCCGTGCTAAGGATGCTGGCGGTTGGATCCCTAGTGGATTCCATCCCATCCTTTTTGGCACTTAGTCACTCTTTTCCTTGTGTCTCGGGCAGAACCCTCTTACAAGGTCCACCAGGGTCGTTGGCGTTTGTATCCACAGATGATCCAAACAACAAATATTTTAAAAGATTAACTTTAAATCGTGTAATCTCATTTGATATTGTTTAAAACAGCCAGAGAGTTACGTTCTTGCATTGAAAGACGCGTTGAATGGGAAGCGAAATGGCGTTCCATCCGGTTACGAATGGGAATCCGTGCATCCATTATATACTCGTATTATATTTAGTGGCACATAGCTTCCTTGCATCCTAATATTGGACGAATAGTTCCATGAGATTTTGATTTGTTCGATTCCCAGTGGGGTGAAACTTATATAATAAATTTACACAGCTGGTTGAAAATAATACAGTCTGCTACTGTGGGCTACTTTTAACAATCCATCCATATATCTTCAAATAGGATGATCACTTTTAAAGATATAGTTTGTTATTATAAAAAGACAAGTTTTTGTTGAAATTAATATGGGACCAACAATGGGGTATGACGTACCATCCAAATTTCAATAAAATCGGATGCGAAATTTTTAAGATTAATGGCTCGCAAAAATGTGAACGACATAAGACACGCAATCAAAAATGGATCCCTGATTTCTGTCCAGGAGTTTTTAAAATCGGAGGTATTATACAAATTTCATTCCTAAGAACAATCTTTCACAATCCTTCCATCAACAGTACTTCACAGTTACTTACCTTACGCTCGGAAGCAACAGTTGTAAAAGTCTTTTTACAAAAGACCTGCTGGCCTAAGCCTAAATTTTTACTTCCCACTTAGATGTAACTTAAGAATGATTTGATATATGGGGAGTTGATATATACTAAGTTATGTTTTGTAATTTAATGCTTATTATTGTATCTGCAGCATTTAATCATATTTCTGAAAGTATATATGTTTGTTAATAAATTAAAAGTATACATAAAACTATGGAAGAAATTATTTAACTACAGCATTACTGTAAGTATGGTGGGTTTAACGCGAACTGGTTATTACAGGGAAAGAAGCGGCTTGTAAGATAAGGCTTAAGAGGAGTGAAGGCTTAAAAACCAACCAATCGGATATGATTGAAAATGACTTGTTGGACGATCCCACGCTGATTCGATTCCACATCTGATTCAATTTTCTTTTGGTGTGGGTTGACTCAGACCCTGAAGCATCCTGAAGGCCATGACCTCCTGACCCAGTGGCCCTTCAATATCTTTCTTGGTCCCGCCATTCTCCCCTCTCCATATTTCCTTCAACTCTAATCTCCTCTCGAATAGGAAATAGTTTCTTATTTCTTCAAACTTTTTTCCATTATCGATTTCAACCGACTACCTTTTTTCTAAATATCCCAGAGAAAAAATTATATATAAATGGGATTATATTCACCGAAATCGTAATAGAATTTTATTTGTTCCAGACTTATTTAACAAAAATAAGATTAAATGTAATTTTATTTTTTTAAAGCAAGAGTAGCCTCTTCCAAATTGTATACTTTGTACTCGGATATCTTTAATTACATCACCTTATGTATTTTCAGTTCACTAATATACTAACAGTTAAAAAATACTTAACAACTAACTCTTTGAATAAGTAAGATATGTTTCCAGCATCAAAATTGATTTTGTGGAGAGTTGATGCAAATTATATTATTGAAGAGCGAATTTGGCATAAACTATTTTGATGAACATACTATTATGGAGGCACTCCTTAATCTAAATTAAGATAAATCTTGATTTTCCGGAAGGTTACTGTCTGAGAAAACAAATCTTTTGTTTCAAATTCGTTGAAGTCAGTCAGATGAGTCAAATTTAATTTTCTAATGACGTAGCAGCTGTTTAAGAATTCTGGTAAAGCCTTGAGAGAATTTGATGCTGGAAGGATGTTTTAGAATGTGAGGTTTTCAGTTCTGGAAACCTTTGGGATTCTTAGACTGAAGCCGATCCTAAAGAATGAATCAAGATCCTCTCAGAATCGTTATTTTGACTCAGCGCAACTGCAAACAACTGGTTTCAGACTGAAGTGATTCCTCTAAAACAACATCACGATGCTCAATAATGATCGTGTATCCTAAATACAGATGTCCTCAATACAAGGGTGATTATGACGTCATCCTAATACATTGATATTGTTATAATATTTCGATAAATTTAAACCCTTGATATAGTTATGTCAAACTGTGATAAGTTATCAATACTGATAATACTATGAATACTTCGATACGTTTTATAAGACATTGCAACGTAAATATTATGATACCCGAGAAAGCAATCCTTTTATTAGAAAATTCCAATCCAAGACATAACTGGATCCAAGTCCCAATATAAAAATATGTTTCATACAACAAACTACTTACCATAAACTTTGTATACGAGTTCATAATTACTTGGCCCAATGATTTCTATTTATTGTTTTTTTCGAGTAAAATTTAACTATTGTCTTAAATTATATCAAAATTTACGATAAAATGAACTCCTCCTCGGCGGTGAATAAATCTCACCTTTCACCATAAAAGTAAATAAATTATTTTTATCTACGATTGATACGAAATATAAACATTGTATCTCTGTTTAGATGCGTAGAAAGTGATTCTTTACGTACTTGTATTCATTGCGCATGCACGCTTCATAATTCCTCTTTTTTCCGACCTAGTGCGGTAAAAAAGAAGAATTCTTCACCTTTACGCACGATTAGCGTTAAGAAAACTAATTTGCTGTTTGTTTAATTATTGTAACTGTTTATATCGAATTTTTAGTGAAAAAACAATGATTGATTTATGTCATTTTGAGAAAATGAGGAGAATAATACGCCTCCCGAAATAATTAATTCGGCACAATATACAACTAATGAATTATGTCATCTTTATCAAAAGAGAAATACGAACTTGCATAAAGGAAGTTTATTAAATATTTGTTTCTGTATTTATTATCGAAATCCAACAGTCGTAGATAAACTTGGTCCGTAGGCTTCCGCGGGTAGATTCGTCATAAACAGCTTGGGTTTCCGGTGAAATCCGCGTCACGAAGGGGTTGAAATCCGACAAGGGAACACCGACGAAGGCAGCACCTGCCTGATTGCATCATCTCCACAAAGAAATACCGACAAAGGCAGCACCTGCGTGATTGCATCATCCCAACAAAGTACCTGGATCACCCCAAGTACTGGAACACCCAGGTACAATCTACGGTCTAGGAAACCAGTATAAATACGCCGTTATTCTCTCCAGTCGTCAGTATATCCTGTGTTTGCTTCGAGTCAACACCACGATGCACCACACCCCTGAAGATGCTTCCAGTAGTGGAAGCGAAACGTCGGATTTCAACCCCTTCGTGGCGCGGATTTCACCGGAAACCCAAGCTGTTTATGAGTCGTAGATAAAGTACGGTACGCAAATCGTGCGAAAACTGCATGCTCGTGTGGTTTTACTACCCTCGCTGTCGCTCGGGTGTAAACTCCGCACTCGCATGCAAGATGCTACTTTCCGCACTAGAAGCGTAATGTACTATTGCAGGAACTAAATTTGCCCCGGGAAAACGACTTATACACAGTTGCATTTGTATTTAAATGGACTACATTTTAGAAATTTTTCAACCATAATCGTCGGAATGGTTTTAGAGAAATAATTTGTTTCTAGTGTTTTCAGAGTTTTTAGGGGTGCGGCAGTGGCGCCACAAATTTAGAGCTAAAATTAATTTCTTGATTTAACTTCGAGTAGATCTTTCTGAACATGTAAACTAAAACTTCATCGATAACATCCTTGTAGTTGAGGACTCACTTGTCTGCACAGGCTACAGACTAAAGACAACCGACAGAAATGGTTAAAAACCAATAATTAAATAATCTTTAAATCGAATTTATAAATTGGATTCATTTATTCCGTATGAGATAACCTTGTTTTATGAAAAAAGAAAATACACATTCGGTGAAATGAATCAAATTTGGATTCGATTTATAGAGGGTAAAGTTACTTATATTGATCTAAAAATTGAGGCCTCCTCATCTAAATTGAATGCCACTTTTTATTCGAAATTTAAGAAAACATCGAATCATTAGTAAATTAAAGAAGAAAGGCTATATAATAATAATAATATTCATGATTTGAATATCGAAGTACGAATTATCATTTACTTCAACTTTTTTAATAATCAGAATATTAATAAAACCAACTTAATCACATTCATTTAACAAAAATCTGTGACGCAACCAATGGCTTTCTGGGGGCATAATTAAATTTAGTGACTTCTTTTGCTGCTGGGATTGGAGGATTGTGCCAATGTAGTGGTGTTAATTAGGTTCACATCGATGGAGGGCGCGAAGATCTACTTTTTTTGTCCCTGGGCGCTGAAAACTGTAGCTAAGCCTATGGGCCTATAAGCCCTTGGAAGGCTTAGACCTGCTAAAAGGCTTATACAACTATGCAGTGTATTACACGGGGTTAGCGTGTCGCTCTATCAGATCTATAAACCGTTTAGAGTTGGATATAAGTTTTCATTTAGAAATGTTATATAGGTTTCATACTTTGAGCTCACTTTCCCTTAAATACTTAAGAGAAAAGAGAATGAATGTTGAGCAAACTTTAGAATTACGCCCCAAAAATGTTGCTCTTATATTTACACTCTTTTTTGGGTTCCCAATCCACACTACATTTATTTTGTAGATGAGATAAATTGGAGATGAGATATAATTAAAATTTATTGTAATTCTTCTTCTTCTGATGATAGTGAACACTACATTTGTTGTAATTCTTCTTCTGATGGTAGTGAACACTACATTTTTTGTAATTCTTCTTCTGATGATAGTAAACACTACATTTGTTGTAATTCTTCTTCTGATGATAGTGAACACTAAAATTTGTTGTAATTATTCTTCTGATAATAGCAAACACTAACATTTGTTGTAATTCTTCTTCTGAAGATGATAGTGAACACTAGTAGTAGTAAGGGGGCGGGAAGGCCAAGACTAGCAACTAGACCGCATTCGGGTCCTTTTTGCCAACCCCCTGAACTCACACCCATCGAACTACCTCAGTCGTACCCTCAAATCTCCTAGTTTGGGTTACAATGAAGAGGATGTCCTGTCACTTTAGTGTGACAAGCTCCTCTTCCCTGATTTCCCCCACACCTAATATATGAAAGCGCTGTCTGCCAAATCCTTCGCACACTCCCATGAAGTGGTGAGCCATCTCCTCTTCCTCACCGCACTTTGGACAGGCAAGGTCGTCCTCAATATTCAATTATGCCAGATGTCTTCTAAGTTGGCAATGCACAGTTAAGACTCCAACCATTATCCTTAGGTTGGGTCTACTCAGTCCCATGAGCCATCTGGTTTTCCTTTTGCCAAGGTCAGGTAGGAGCATTTTTGACTGCCTGCAGCCCTCTGTTCCTATCCCTGCCTTCTTTGCTTTTTCCCAGATCCTTTCCTTGATGGCTGACCTCGCCTGTCCTCTAGACCAATCTATGATGGGTTCCGGTCCACAGAATGGCATGGAAGCTCCTATCATAGTGAACTCTAACATTTGTTGTAATTTTTCTTCTTTTGATGATAGTGAACATTATAACTTTATGTTGTAATGTTAAGGAAAAAGTTAATTAATGACAACTTCCTTTATGCTTAACAAATTTTTATTTAAGGGTAAATAAATGATTTGAAAAAGTTTCAATTATCAGTAAAGCGTGACCTCTTGATAAACAGTGAAATCAATATTTGTATAAAGCCTGATGTTTACTGTTGGACTATCTTGATTCCAAGTGTTGGTAATTAATCCATTCAATTATATTTAGAAAGTGGTATCGGATCTCTCGGGGGAGTTGTTGAGGGGGGGGGGGGGGGCGTTGGAACATTAAATATTGATAATCAGAGCTGGATGATCAACCCTCCAAGTTTAGAATGGCAAGACATTCGCTGAATTTTCCTCACTGTTTAATCCCTATCGTAAATCCATCCAAACAGATACAAACTTTCTAAATGTACAGAGTAAACTTGATCAATTTCCCCGGTTCGGTTGTGAAGGGGGGGAATTGGGGGGGGGGGGGGGGGATAAGGGGGGAGCTGTGTTGAGTGCCCGCAGGGCAAACATAATCCACTGTTTACTGTTTACATTCCTGTCCTTGTGCTTGGTCGGGCTCGGCAAACCCGCTAAACTTTATTGGAGAGGTGGAAATTTACAGAGTAACCATACTTTGTCCACCCCCACTGATAAGTCTAACAGTTTATCTTTTATCTAAACTCTTTTGATAAAATTGATAACTGGAAAATTCACCGGTATTGGAAAGCTATATTTTCAAATTGTTCGACTAGAAATAACAGTCTATAACCATTTTGAAAATGACTCGGTATATCAACGCAACTAGAAATATTCTAAATTCTCACTTTTTGAAATTCAAAACTACTACTTATTTAGTTGTGAGTGGTCATAATATTCTTTCTCTGAGATAACACTTTGCTTCCGAGCTTACCGAAGGCAACGGAAGCTATGTGAAAACATTATATGTCAGTGATTCCAAACATTCCAAGAGAGAAATCCGTTTCAGACATCAGGGAACATTTTTGGTTCCGTGACTGTCTCTCAATTTTTACGAACCAACATATCTTAAAAACTACACGTCCGATTTTAAATGAAATTTGGACGGTAGGTCATTATTAGCTCATGCTGGTCCCATTTAAGTTTCGACTTTCTATGCCTCTTTGTTTTGCTTCCACATGCGCACAAACATACATTTATTTACACCTACATTTTCAAAAGTACTTATCTGATTTTTAAGATATTTGGGTGGTTTGTCGAAATTAGCCTGCAGATAGCACCAGATTAATTTAGACCATCTGCGCTCTTTAACTTTAGCTAAATTGATACTTTAATTCATGTAAGAAATCAAAACCATTTTGACATTAAGAAAACGGGGGAAGCAAATAAATGAAAGAATAATGGCTTGTAAAAGCATAAAATCAATAAAGTACGTGCTTGGATGCGAGGAAGCTATGTGCCACACTAATTGGCAATCTATTTTTGAAGTTGATAAGCATAGTGATAATTCTAAAAAACACTTTTTTATATTTCTCCAAAAAACCGAAGTCAGAAATCCGTTTTTAGCAGCAGAATACATTACTGATCTTGTGTTCGACTGTTCATCAACCTTTTTGCGAACAACCGCATCTTAAAAACCACAAATCTAATTTAAAATAAATTCTGATGTTAAGTCATAGTTATCCCACAGTTGGTCTCATATTAATTCCAACCCTCGCGCAAAAACTTATTATAGTATTTGTGTTCATATTAAATTCAACTGCCACATTTAATATTAAATAAAAATAAGTGGGGCCCCCACTGGACCTTAAGCAATAACTTTGTTTTACGTGCAGAGACGATTCTTACCACATTTCATGATAACCTTTACAAACGCTTTATATTTTAACTATATATGTTTAAATGTACTCATCCGATTTTGAAATAATTTGGATGATTTATTGAAAGTAGCCCCATAGATGGTCCCATATTAATTTCACCCGTCTGTAAACATTTGATATTTAATTCAAAATTAATATAAACACACTGGAAACCAGGTGGAAAGGTAAAAAAACAAACTTTAAATTAATATTATGCTGTACACTGTACACATAATATAATATGACCATTTATTTAATATTAGGATGAGAATAATCTACATACCATAATAATTGGCTGAATTTTAAAGTTTATAATTAAATAATTATTTATGTAAAGAGAGTTGATAAAATAGTCGATTAATATAATTAGTAGATATATGAAATATAATACTTTACTATACAGAATAGCATATTAAACAAAAGGGGGAATATTAAAAAAGAATATTAAACAAAGGGACACGCTTCAACCTCTATATATTGCTTACCATTAGCAACAGACATTGAATTATATTATGTTTTTTTAAGATGGCCCAATAAAGTAAAGCCTTTGAATTTCATGAAAATACAAAGTACATAAGTTGAACTGAGAACAAAAACAGGAAAATAAAGAGTAAAAAGAAGAGCTTGGTTTAAATAACAATAAAAAGCAATATTGTTAATTTCAGACAGTTTACTTGCGCTGGTAATTTAAGAGTACAAGGGGAGGAGGGGACGGCTATGTTGTGGAGAGTTTTAATTGGCCAGAGTGTGGTAGGAGAATGAGTTGGAGTGGGGGGAGCCTTACTAACCCCCTCTGCTACGGCCGTGACGTCATCACCTCCCCTCCTCACCGAGTAACAACGTCACACATGGCGAGGAGTGGGGGGATCCATAAGGTTGCTATGGTTACGCACCAGGTCAATGATCCTTTATAGCTGTTGTGGATGGTGGCTACAGGGAAGGAGGGAATGGGGAAAAGGAACGGAAGAGGGAGAAGAGAGAAGGGAAATTCCCCGCTTACTGAGGAATCTCCCTCCTTTCCTCATCTTAAGCCGATCCTATATATTTTTTTAATTCCCCTTCTCATCTCATTCCTGTTGTGATGGGTAGAAATATTATTTCCCATCTTTGCGATGTTACTCCTGTTCCCCTAACCTTGTTCCCCTCTGCTCTGCCGTGGGAACTGGGTCAAAACAACAGGAGGTTCAGTTAAAGGGGGGGGAGAAGATGAGGTCTAGTAAGAACAACTCAACCGATTTTATTGTATAACCTTCCTACCACCTTACCCCTCTACACAGATACTTTATGCCCCATTTTTCTCCTACTTTCTTGTATAAACAAGCACACACTTATAGAAATCCAAACCTCAATTATCTTTTCAACAATCCTTTGTTAAAAATGATAAGAAAAACTCAATTTAGTCATACAATAGCGATAAGCAATATATCGTAATTTGTATCCATGTATCACGCAATTATAATAATTAGTTCTTCAAATTAAATATAAATCGAAAAACATTCGTTTGAATTTAATAATTAAATAAGGAGTCATCACTTTGAGTACAATTTATTTAGTACAGTATATTTAGTAATTTATTAGATTATTACAGGAAAGCTTCCTAGAAGAAAAGAGAAGCCTGGATAAAGGCTAGGAGAAAACAATTTTAATTTGAGGAAGGAGGAAGGGTGTTTTTATCATATTGTACCATGTAAAAATAAAAGAACCCCAAATATATTCTTAAATTTAATAAAGTAATGAGTTAAAACACTTCAATCTACCTTTAAACATTTAACAACCAACCCATCAATGAAAAAAACGATGTATGTACTGTACATCTATGAAAAAACTAAAATCCAAAATTTTAGCCAGAATTCTAATGAGGAATTAGTCTCCTGTTGTTAAAAAAGCTACGGTAATTATATAATTAATTCCACTACTCCACTGATCCACTGCTGCTAAAATCTCAGAAAAACAAAAACCATTTTGTTTTTCGAATTTTCCATTGTTTTGTTTTGGCTTACTGAATGTAACGGAGCATTGTGTACATTCTTTATGAATTTGTCGAAACTTTCAAGACAGAATTCCGTTTCAGGGGTCAGCTAAGGAAATAAAGGATAGAAATGAATGAACAGAAAAGTTTGAACATCATCTTTGCTCTTCGCCACAGCGCATGTCCTCCAGCAGCTTAACCAAGCTCTTATTACTCAATCTGATTCAGTCCGATATATTGGCCTGATGCTTGACAGAAGTCTAATGGTGGGTACAGACTATTCTGACGTTACATGGGCCCACGTCATAATGCGTGTGATATAAAAAAGTAACACAGGGTTTTGTGAGTCTATGTTCACATTGTTCTGACGGGACGTGGGAATGCGAGATATGATGCTATCTGACGCCACATGCCTTATGACGCGTAGGAGGGATATCTAAACTTCCAGATATTTCTTCAGTCGTGGGAAGGCATCAGAAGAGTCTGGTGCTATATTTTACTACTCTCTGTACATTTTTTACATACCTTTTTTTAGTGATTTTTTTTTTTAAGATGAAAGAAGACATGTTAATTGAATATGTTCGGGCGAATCCGGTGTTATACGACCCTACACACCGGGAATATAGAAATCATAATTCACGAAAGGAGGCTCCTTCTATAAGCTGTGGCATTAAATTATGAAACTCCCCAAATTCTTCTCGCCCTGCATTGATTGGATGTATCCATTCTCTAGAAGAAGAAATGGCTGCAGTACACAGAGCAGCCATTTCTTCTTCTTCTTCATCCAGCATGTCAAAAACATGGAGAACATTCATGGTAGAAGGCTCAAAACCAACTGATGGGAGAAGCAACAAGTGCGAAGTGTGTTCTTTCATGTGTCTGACGTCAGAACAATGTGAACACCGCCTCATGTCTGACGTGGTCCCATGTTATCTGACGTGACGTGGGAGCACGTCACGTCAGAGTAGTCTGCACTTAGCTAGCGACACACGAAAATAAAACCAACTGACATAACAAGACGTCTTCTGGACTGAAGGTCAAAAAGCTTCCTCTTAATAAAAAGTTTCATATTTATGACATAGTCTTAAAACCACCTTTGTAGACATTAGGTTTGGAAGTTTTGGGTAGCACTCTGCCCTTCTACTTCCGTCGTCTCCGAATCATCTAATCCAAGATCCTAAAAGAAATCAATGATATTCCGTTGTCAGTCTCCCTCCTCACTCTCTATAATAATCTCGTCGCTCGAGATCTATCCATATCCCTCTATCATATATTCTATAAATACTTATTTGACCATCCTAACCTTATACGCTAGATATGGGAGCGTCTAAGGAGGTCATCTTAAAGAAATAACACAAAATGTCTTTCCATGTATTTTGAAAAAAAATGCTTTAATGCCAAAGCAGCTTTCAGCCTTCAAAAGGTTATGAGCCTACTGTGGAAGAAAAAAGTTACATTAATAACAAGATTTAAATCAAATTATAATTATTATTATTAACTACGGGAAACAGACAGAGAAAAATTCACTCCAGCGCCGGGATTTGAACCACTGGCCTCTATATTTCCAGTATAGCACTCTACCAACTAAGCTACGCAGGAGAATTATTTTCTCTGACGTTAATGATACCTTGTCCCGAATTTAAGCTTTCAATTTTCCACAAGTCTTAGATGTCAACATTAATGACATAAAACTAGACCGAGAAATAACGCTTATAATTATAAAGTACCCAATTATTACCTGTACCTAGTACAATCAATTAGAAATTCATACTACGGAAAAAAAATTATAATTATTATTAACTACGGTAAACAGACAGAGAAAAATAAACTCCAGCGCCGGGATTTGAACTAAGGGCCTCTATATCATTCTCCTGCGTAGCTTAGTTGGTAGAGCGCTATACTGGAAATATAGAGGCCCGTGGTTCAAATCCCGGCACTGGAGTGTATTTTTCTCTGTCTGTTTCCCGTAGTTAATAATAATTATAATTTGGTTTAAATTAAAATTTAATCTTTCCGTAGTATGAATACTACCAAAATCGTAAAATATAAAAAGATTTAGTGATTGACGATTTTACTTCATGTCGGTGATCGACGTGAGACTCCCGCAATAGGCACTGATAATGGCCTTTTGAAGGCTGAAAGTTGCTTTGGCAATACAACATTTTTTTTTTTAATTTACGTGGAGAGACTGTTTGTGTTATTTCTTAACCTCTAGTTCAACTTCTTTCTTGTCAATCTAACCCCTGAAGAGACAGTGACCTTGGGACCTATTAAATATACAATTTATCTCATTAATTCATAATTATTTAAGCATATTAAACTATTTAATTAATTAATTTTATCTTACCTTTATCAAGTTTTATTACTATTTTACTTATTTTTATCTAAAATATGCATTCAAACGCCAATAAGGTGTAGTCACTCGACAACTTCTAACACCCATAACATGTAACATACAGTAGTTGTGCAAAACACATGACGTCAGGGAACATTTATGGTATAATGGTATTAATGTGTTTGTCTGTGCGTCAAAATGTTTGCAAACCACTATATCTGCCGCCATTTTGAAATTATTTAATTTCAAACTTTGAAACATTTATCCCTAAGTAATTGATGAACAATTTCGCCGTTTGGGCTGCAATTCACACCAATTATATATTTCTATGAGATAAATAATTTCTCTTCATTTCAACTTAATATCTGCCATCGATTTGGAAATATATTGTTAGAAAAAGTTCCAAAAAAAACTTCCAAAGTTCCAACTTTTTTTATACTCATATGTGACCATTTTACCAATAAGGCGCAAGGAAACCTAGTGCCACACTAATTGGAAGACAAATTCAGAAGGGGCTGGGTGGTTATTTCGTTAAGTATTTGACCTATGTACGATTATATCTTAAAACATAGAGGTATCAATTTAATGACCTACAACTTTTCAAGGTAATGTTGTAATTATCATATAATACATAATATTTTAAAACCGTAACTTTTATTTATAACGTTAGATGAATGAAATAAATATATGTATATATATATATATATATATATATATATATATATATATATATATATATATATATATATATATATATATATATATATATATATGTATATATATATTCACTCAAGATATTAGTAAGGAGTTATTTTTTGATGGTTCTACTTTTGAGTAATAAAACTTTGTAAGGAGAAGAAAGTGTAGAAGGAGGAGAGTAGGTCCAAAAGTACTGAGTGCGGAAGTTTTCCGATCCAATAACAGCAATTGTGCATTAAAGATGGCCACTATTTATAGTAAAGGGGTAGCAGGGGGGGGGGGGGGAGCGTTGAGTGTTTCTTCTGAGGACATTAAAGCATAGGAAGTTGTGGGAGAGGGAGAGAATTGGTTCTTCCAGATGATAAAGTAGACTACTTGATGTTAACTTCACCCCTCCCCCTGCAGGGGACTTAGCAACCCATCTCTTCCTCTATAATAACACTTTTACGCTTAAAAAAAGTAGTCATTAAGTTTAGTCTTCTTTTCATTTTATCGTAAATATGGCATTTTAGTAAATATTTACAATTTTAACAATATTCTAGCTTGGAAATTGTATTTAGATCAAATTCTTTATTTACTTTTTAAGTTAAAACTGCACAATAATTACGTTTGTTTGGAATCACACAGTAAACATGCTAGATATAAATATATAATATCAATATATATATATAGTATAAAATGTATGTATCTTATAGTTAGTGTATGCATAATATTTATGAGTAATAGAAGAAATTACGTTTTCCTCCAGAAGGGAGAAAACATTAACTTTCCATCCAAGTTTATAGGGAGGAAATGATCCCATTACAGCCTAGTTGTGAAAATCGCGGCGGAAAATAAAAATCGTGGCGGAAAGTAAAAGTCGTGGTGGGAAGTAACAGTAGAGCCAACTTATTATTCTTTAAAAATCAGTGTTGCCTGTTTTGTAACTATGTAGTAGCAGTTTTTTTTAACTGAATGACTCGACTAGTTAACAGATTTTTAAAAAATATTAGAGAGTTTTAACATACTTTTGATTTTCGTGATACTATAATTTTTATCGTAATTTTAAAATGTCGTATGACTTCATAACTGAGTTTAAACAAGACTTTTACAAAAGAGGTAGGTTACGTCTAATCAGGTTATATTTATGTTTTTGATATCTCGTATTTTAGAGATAAACACAAATAAATTAAATATTATTCAGTTAGTCATTTTGTAGTACATATTAATAAACATTTGAATTATTATTATATAGTTACATAGTTATAGAAATCAAAGAAAACATAGTTGTAATTGATGAATTGCACATTTAATTTACATTATTTTTTTTAATATAAGATGTTATAAAACTTTTTTATTGTTTTATAAAGTCATTGTTAAAATTAAAGGAATAAACATTTGTAAATTTAGTTATTAATACCTAAATAAATAGATATATCAAAATCTTAGGTTTTATTTGTATTGATTTTCTCCCGTCTTGAGGAAAAATCTTGTACGTACCACGGGAGCAAAAAGTCATACCCTCGCTATAATTAACTCCCTTGGCTATGCCTCGGGATTAACCTTCATGGTTCCCTCGGCTGCGCCTCAGGAACTAACTAAAAAACTGAAACGCCAACAGAACAGAACTGAACCAACAGAAACGCTCAGGGTGTAATGACTTTGTTTCCACAACAGAACTGAACCAACAGAAACGCTCAGGGTGTAATGACTTTGTTTCCACAACAGAACTGAACCAACAGAAACGCTCAGGGTGTAATGACTTTGTTTCCACAACAGAACTGAACCAACAGAAACGCTCAGGGTGTAATGACTTTGTTTCCACAACAGAACTGAACCAACAGAAACGCTCAGGGTGTAATGACTTTGTTTCCACAACAGAACTGAACCAACAGAAACGCTCAGGGTGTAATGACTTTGTTTCCTCCCTTGGTGCGTAAATAACTATTTATCACACATTTTTTTATTGAAAATGTTGTCATGTTATACTTCAAATATAATTCTTTTTGCAATGATAAAACAATGATAATGATAATATTAAAAAAATGTAATTAAGAATATATTACATTTATATAAAGTTAAAGAAAAAGGAAAAATATATGAAAAGAGTCAGTTATGACAAATATATATACGAAATAAAAATCAAAGAAAAATAGAAATGAAGAGATATATTTTTCTACATAACTTAGTTATTCCAGCTGAATTTTATATTACAAAATAAATATTATCCTTAGTATATGATGCTAACTACTTATAAATGGCTGAGTTAGAAAAGAGACAATATTAAAAGTAACCAGGCATCGCGTGGCTCTATCATTGAAGCCAGCGTGTAGTAATAAATATATGTTGAATATTAAAAAAATAGATAATCACGATAAGTTGATAGTTAAGAGTATGATTGTAGAAAAGAGTCTAGTACTGAGAGAGCCACTCTGCATTCTTACTATTTGAAACACTAACCACACATCTCTTTTTCAACTATTATAAAATATATCACTTCACTACACTAAAATTTCTGCTTGTATCAGGTTGAAATTTTTCATTCCTGCTTCAATTGTACGTTAGACGATGTGAATAAAGTTTTATTAAAATCGTTACGTTAGAAGGTAAGATATCGGTTAAAACCTTGTCTCCTTTATTTTAAACGTGATGGTCCGCTTTAATGTTTTTAGCGATCTTTCACACTCCAAAGCGGTGTCGGTGTTAGTTATACTAAAAAAAAAAAAAATATATATATATATAACAATATTATAGTATATAATATATATATAACAATATTATAGTATATAATATATATATATAACAATATTATAGTATATATATATATATATATATATATATATATATATATATATATATATATATATATATATATATATATATATATATATATATATATATATATATATATATATATATATATATAACAAATATATATATATATATATATAACAAATATACAATATTCACAGTGCTCTGTCATATGAACTTTTCCCTACCAAGTTCAATTACATTCAATAGAAAATTTTCGACTGCTGATTGACTATAGTAGTCAAGTTGTTCGAAGTTGCACAATTCTACGAGACCAAAAGCCCTATTTTCAGTGCTTTTGAGGAAAAAGAAACCCTATCGACAAAAAAAAAATAAATAAAAAAAAAAAATAAAAAAAAAAATATATATATATATATATATATATATATATATATATATATATATATACATATATATATATATATATATATATATATATACATATATATATATATATATATATATATAAAAGAATTTTTCAATCAAACTCCATCTATATTCTGCACAGTGAATCTTGGGGGGGGGGATTTTGCTGGGTTGAGGGGCAAGACCCCCTAACCAAGGATCTTGGTACATCCTCAGCTTCTGGCCTCGAAGCCCCACCGTCTTATTCTTCCCCATGGCTCCTGTTTTCATTTCTTGTTCCTCCCTTATTCCGGCATTTCAAATACCCTTTCGAATATTTTTTTGTGTGTCGTATTTTTCTATTTTTTCCATCCCCTGACGTCTACTATAGAATACTTAGAGAGAAGAAAACTTTCTCGTGAGCCTGAGGATCATATGACAAAAGAACAGAACTTGGGATAGAAAAGGGTCCGGTACTGAGAAAAAAAAAAAGTTGATGTAAAGAAACCAAATATTTTCCGAATTCTTCATCTTTTGTAAATATGAATAAGGACAAAATAATATTCTGTTATTTTATAAGATTGGAAATTTAATGATTCATAAAAAAAGAAGCAAGAATTTCATCTATTATATCGATACTTTACCAATAATAACCCTTGAATATCAACCAATCGTATTGTTTTTAAAGGATCAATTACAAAATGTTGTAAATTTGAAAAACGAATTGTTGAAAGTCTCTCCATAAAGATATTTACTGCCACAAATTGTTTCTAACTTATTAATAGTTATCATCAGTATCTATGAGGCGACGGTTAGTGCGTAAATTTTAGTTCAAACATTGAACTAAAATGGACTTGGATTGTTGATTTTTTTCTTTTTTAAATCTATTAACTATTAGTTGATCAATTCCGTCGAATGTCGTAGAAAAGTATTGTACCTACTTTTATTAATAATAATTATGAGTGAGTATGATTGTTATTTAAATATAATTTTATTTAATTCTCTTCTATTATATACCTTTTTTCATATACAAAACGGAAAATACTTGTTTACTCGTATTTATCAAATTATTATTTTTCGTGGAGAGACGAATTATTTCATTGTATATGTATTATAGTCCAGGAGATAGCGTGCAAAAAAGTGTCTGACTAACATCAAGCTAGAATTTTGTGTATAAGTAAATCTTATGGTGCCTTTTAAGAATAATTGGTCGGCGGGATATAGCTTGTCAATAAGCATTTGAAAAAAAAAAACTGTGGAAAGTAGACATGTCCCGTCCTTTATGGTGGACAATGTGATTTTCATGATCCTGAGTACGAAATTAGTTAATAGACCAATAATCAAGTAGATGGTAGTGTGTCATTTAATGGGTGATCTCAATGATTTTGAGTAATATTTGACTAACTAACCTATTAAATGACAATTTGACTAACTAACCTATTAAATGACAATTTGACTAACTAACCTATTTTGCCAAGCTATGTCCCGCAGACGAACTTAGCCGACCACATATTCTTAAAAGGCGCTATCTCCTGGACTATTAAGATGACCTCCATTTTCTCATATACGTTGTATAAATTAATAGAAAGTTTTGAGATGTTGCGGAAATTGATTTTGAAGGATTTACACGTTTTGAGGTCCCCTCTGTCCAAAAAAAAAAAAAATTTTAAAAATCCGGTGTGTCATCTACAGTCTCAACAGACGCTTGGAGCATAAACTATTAGCCGATTTTGACAAAACTTAGCATATAGGTTAAGAAAAATCACACTCCGTGGGGAAATCGCTACCCCTCAAAAACTCTGAAAAAGAAATTAAATGAAGGTTCTGACGATACTGAAAAATGAAGTTAGTAACGCAGAATTCCCAACTTGACCCTAATATTTTGACCAATGATATATGGATCTTAATTATAAATAATCATGAGTTTGTACTTGCCACAATTTAAAATGGTCGGGCTTATTATATCATGGTTATTATTACTCATGAATATTGGATAACCTAAATTTATATCAGTAAGAGATTATGGATTTAAGTAATATTTTCTGGCTCTATAATTTTTAGTAAAAGCTGGGAAGCTTTTGAATTCGACGATTTCAAAACATTGCGTTTTATAACGGTAAACATTTATTTAGGGGAAATAGGAATTTATTTACCGACCAGGTTTAAATTTTGTTTAAGCCACAGAGAAAGATTATTTAATCTCTTATATTCGTCCCTTTTATAGTTGATTCGCAGTATTAGTGTGGGTCGTGGAAGGGTTGTAAAACAAAAATTGGTTTATACTTTCGTCATTGCATAAAATTGCCTAAGTTTGTTGGGTAACATACTCTTAATAACAATTAAAACATTGAATATGCAGGTAAAACATGAAACTTATATGAACATTATAGTGAAACTAGAAACATACCGGGATCACGACCTTATTTCCATTTAATAATAACAGTGACAGTTCTTCAAATTTAAATAGATTCGTCGATGCTAAGCAAATAAACCTACCTGAGTTAGCATAGTTAACATAGTTATTTTATTTAATTATTGTTAACATTGTTAACTCAGAATGGAAAACAGTAGGCGAATTAGCACAGCATCGACGAATCTAATTAAATTAGAAGATCCGACACTTTTATTATAAAGTGTAAATAACGCGTAATCCCGTTTGTTTCTAGTTTCATTATAATGGACATTATAATTTTCATTTTTTTACTTTTTTATGTATAGAGAAAGTATTGTGATGGTGCGAAAATTCGATTTTAAGATTTTGATGGATTTATTCGTTTAGAGGTCTCCTGAGCCCTGGATTTAAAAAATGTCCGTCTGACGCCTAGAGCCTAAACTTCTGGGCCGATTTTGACAAAATTTGGCATTCATGAGGCAAAATCGAGAAATGAATTTTAGCTCAAAATTTGGGGGCGCTACCCCCCAGAACTCTGGTAAAAAGTGGAAAAAAATTATTTCTCGAAAACGGCTTCGACGATTTTTATTAAAAAATTCTAAAATGTAGTCCATTTAAAAACGAATCTAACGATATAAGTCGTTTTCCCGGGAAAAATCTAGTTTCTGAGAAAATAGCTTAAAACACGGACGGAGAGAGGTTCAATTCCCCGTTGAAGAGAAGTTATTTTTATGCTAAATTTTGATGAAATGTTTAATAATAATTAAATGTACATACGAAACTAATAAATGGAAAACACGGGGCTAAGTAATTATGAACTCGTATATGAGAAAGTTTGCCTGAGTCATCTCAGACCGATTTTTTTTTTAAAAAAAAGAGATAATTTTTCACCAATTAATCCTTTAAGTAAAGCGAAACTAAATCAAAATATCAGAAAGTAGTTAGTTAGGCGTGGGATCGCTGCTGTCCGCGGTTTCAGCTGGATTCTAATCATGCCATCAGATGATTAAGAGAGAGCCGTATTGTACGATTTATTAAAAGAAAAACTTAAATCTAATGCATTTCCCTTATCGAACTTAGTTTGAAGAAGTAAAACAAAACAAAGTTGCATTAAACAAGAAGTATAAATTAGGGACTTTGCAGGACCAACTAATCGCCACTTTAGATAATTTACGATCTCGCGAGCTTCCTTTAATATTTGAAAATTGTATAAACTTTCAATTGTTTTCATTTGGAACTTGTTAAACCTTTCCTCTTGAACGAATTACCGTATACCAATTATTTACGACAATAATTATCTAGCTCTGATAATGGATGACGATGTTTCACCCCCCTCTCTCTTCTGCAAAAAGGCTTTTAGTTAGCTTTTCTCTAAGTTTAAACTTTTCCCACGTGAAAATTTTCCAATTCTGGCTTTTACCGAAATCCACACCGTGAAAAGCCTCTCTTTTTCCCCAAATACCAGATGATCAACCGGACCTAAAGCTTTTTCTAAAAGCTGATATTTCGGACGTTTCCCTTCGAAATCTATACAGACATGTTGAAATACCCCGAAGCACCTTTTTTAATCCCATCAAAATGCAGCGAGGATTTTAATCTACGGATAATGAGACGTGACAGCTCCGCCGTTCCAAAACTCAACTGTCAATAACAGTTTATATCCACCGGTTTTGAAACGAAAATAAATTCAAATTGAATGGAATGTTGTTTAATTTTTAATGTAACATCCCCCCCCCCCCCATTCTCCTTTGTTTCATCATTTAACTCGGTTAATTCAGTTTTGTATATTCGACTTATTTTTTTTTAATAACTTTGATTAATAATTCAAATAAAACGAAACATTGTTATATGAGAATAACATTTTTATTTAATGTTTTATCTTGTATTAGACTGGTCAGGCTTAAAAAATGCAGTATTTTGACTTTTGGAAACTTTTTTGTTGTTGTTGAGAATCGACTTAAGTTCAAAGTTTTCTAGTTATGACACGCTTTAAATTAAAATCAAATGTTCGTCCGTGACAAATCTTGAAACTTAGATTGTACTTACTTCCCGAACACCTACAAAGATGAAACTTGCACAGTTTTTGTATTTCCGATGACAATACAATTTTTATCTGTCATTATTTATACAAAATCGTTTGTATACGCCGATATTATATATATATATATATATATATATATATATATATATATATATATATATATATATATATATATATATATATATATATATTAAAACACTGAAAAAACCCAGGGTTCGGTCACAAAACAAAAACTAACTCACACCACTCACAACATACTTCACTTCTAAAACTTATCTCTAAATGTCACTTCTAAAACTTATCTCTAAATTTTAGAAGTGACATAGATAACTTGCATGTTGTGTATTCTGGACTGATTGAATAGAGTATTTTTAATGTTTTTATAATGTTTTTAATGGTTGTTGGACTTTTTTAGCTTTGTTTTATAAAAATTTTTGAATTCAATTTGTATGTAGTTTTGGTGTGTTGCCGCTAGATGGCGCCACCGGTTAAGTTTTATATTTTTTTATATTGTTACCTTCTCTTTCTGGTTACCTCCTTCTATTTACTTTTTGTTTCCTACTTCAAACTCATCTTGTCAATTTTAATGTTTTCTTTCCATTAGTTATTATATTAATTCTCACTTCAACGTTTCTTAATGTAAGTTAAAATCTTTGCGCTTCCATAAGAGTTTTTCTGTTAACTTTTCTCTTATATTTAGTTGCATTCTTTGTAAACCTTTTGTATTTCTTCTGTTTTAGATCCTCTGAAGAAGGTTTTAAATAAAGCCGAAACGTCGGGTTTTTAAGTATGTTGTGAGTGGTGTGAGTTAGTTTTTGTTTTGTGACCGAACCCTGGGTTTTTTCAGTGTTTCAATAACTATTCGCGGTCGTGTGTTGTTTCGTTTATTATATATATATATATATATATATATATATATATATATATATATATATATATATATATATATATATATATATATATATTATTAAAAAAATAATAATATTTTTGCCTAGTTTTATAAAAGCGTGGTTCAATTTTTTTTTTTTTTTTTTTTTTTTTTTTCTTTTTTTTAATATAATATTTTTCAAATTTAAGTTAAAAAAGTATAATATTGTTTAATATATGTGAAATTTAAAAAAATCAAATTTTTAAGTTTTAGGTAGTATTCATACTACGGAAAGATTAAATTTTACAGGAGAGAAGGAGATTTGTTGGAATAAAAGTCCGATAGATGTAGTTATGTTTTTATTTTCAAAGCTTTCGCTCAGGGAGCCTGAGCTTCATCAGTGATCTACAAATAAGAATTAGAAACTAATAACAATTGAAAAATATAAAAATATTTTTATATTTTTCAATTGTTATTAGTTTCTAATTCTTATTTGTAGATCACTGATGAAGCTCAGGCTCCCTGAGCGAAAGCTTTGAAAATAAAAACATAACTACATCTATCGGACTTTTATTCCAACAAATCTCCTTCTCTCCTATATATACTACAAGTCCACAAAATACCCTTTCTATTTGAATTAAATTTTACTTTAAATCAAATTATAATTATCATTAACTACGGGAGACATACAGAGAATAAAAACCCCGCAACTGGACTTGAACCACGGGCTTCCTATTAATCCGTTACAGGCAATCTTACCAACTGAGCTATACGAGAGGATGATTTTTCTCTGTCGTTACCGATACAAATTCCTCGAATCCAAGCTTTCAATCTTTTCTACAAGTCTAGCAAGCCAAATATTCACGGCAATAGAACTAGACTGAGAACGCTTATAATGGTAATAGCACCTGTAACGGATTAATAGGAGGCCCGTGGTTCAAGTGCGGGGGTCTATTTTTCTTTGTATGTCTCCCGTAGTCAATGATAATTATAATTTGTAGTATGAATACTACCTAAATCTTAAAAATTTGAATTTCTAATTGACTGCTTACTAAGTACAAGTACTAATTGAGCACTTTATAATTATAAGCGTTAAATAGCCGTGAATATTTGGCTTACTAGACTTGTAGAAAAGATTAAATGCTTGGATTCGGGGAATTTGTATCGGTAACGACAGAGAAATATCATTCTTCCTTATAGCTCAGTTGGTAAGAGGCTGTAACGGATTAATAGGAGGCCGTGGTTCAAGTCCCGGTGCGGGGTTCTATTTTTCTCTGTATGTCTCCCGTAGTTAATGCTAATTATAATTCGATTTTAAATATGAAATTTAAGTAAACTCGGTACAATAAACGACATAATAGTCCTGGAGTTAGCGTACAAAATGTGGCTGACTAACATCAAGCTGGAACTTAGTTCATAAGTTAATCATTTGGTGCCTTTTGGAGAAAGGCAGATTAAAGAATATTTGGTCCACCAAATTTTTAAATATTTGGTCGGGACATAGCTTATAATAGGAATTTGAAAAAAACATAATAGCCGGTGGAGAGCAGCCATGTTCCGTCCATTTTGGTGGACAATGTGATTTTCATAATCCTGGAGTACAAAATTAGTTAGTAGACCAAAAATCAAGTTGGTTAGTTCGTCACTGGATGGGGGGGGGGGGGGGGAACTTCGATTTGGAGTAATGAAAACCTAACCTACCAAATATTTTTATAATGCACCAAATGATTAATTACACAAAATTCTAGCTTGATATGTGTCACACAATTTTTTTCATGTTATCTCCTAGTCTATAAGCATCTGGAGATTTGTTGTAAAAAACCTTATTTGGGAATATTGATAGCTCTTTATTCTAAGTACCTTGAAGTGTTTGAATATTACTAAAATATGCTTATCAAGAGTATCGACACATATGAAAACACAAAAAATCGGTCCGAGACAACTCAGACAAACTTTCTCATATACAACTTTATAATTACTTAGCCCAGTATTTTCCATTTATTAGTTTTCGTATGTAAATTTAAATATTATTGAACATTTCATCAACATTTATCATAAAAATAACTTCTCCTCGGTGGGGAATCGAACCCGGGCTCTCTCCATCCGCATTTTAAGCTATTTTCTCAGGAACTAGATTTTTCCCGGGAAAATTGACTAGGTATATTTTAGAATTATTTAATCAAAATCGTTGGAACCGTTTTCAAGAAATAATTTTTTTCAGTGTTTTTAGGGGGTAGTACCCCCACATTTTGCAGCTAAAATTCTATTTATTGTTTATTATTTATTTATTTCTATTTATTATTTATTGGGGTATGATTTTTCTGAACATGTATGCCAAATTTCGTCAAAATTGGCCCAGTTCGTTTAGGCTCCAGGCGTCTTCACAGACGACAAACGACTGACAGACATTAATAAAAAACCACTTTTTTGGACTCAGGGGACCTCAAAACGTGTAAAACCATCAAATTCCAAAATCGAATTTTCGATCAATCACAATACTTTCTCTTTATGTGAGAAAGTAAAAAAAATATATATATTATATATAACATTCCATTGCTTGCTCAAATAACTATAAAACAATGTGCTTATTTAATGTCAAATTTAAGTTCTTGCATTCATCTATCCACACTATTAATATTACAACCAAATTTATACTTGTAGTAACATTTTCATGGTATTTTAGGACTTATAATATATTTTAAAATGTGTATTCTAATTATGATTTTCAGCCTTACTTTTCTTCGTAATGTTTAAGATTATTAATAATACTAAAAGTGAATCAGAAGAAGCTTTGAATAAATACATCTTTATCACTTTAATAATATAAAACTCGTACTTAAATTTCAACTTAACTTTTAGACTCTTGAATCTGTAATTCGCTAAATTTTCCTCGATATTATTTATAAATTATTTTATTTCTAGCACAACCAAATAACATGTAAAAAATTCCAATACTTCCTACATTTTATCAAAGAAGAAAGGAGCGAAAAATGTTATTAGAGAAAAGTTTGACTGACGGGTGAAATAAGGAATGACGGAGATATTAAGGGGTATTAAGGGTAAGAACAAATTTTCTTTCAAAATAAGTAAAGTAAAAAAGCTGGTTCTGGAAAAAATCTTGTCTGAAATTAATAGCTACCGGATGTCCACCAATATTAACTCGTTTTTTTCTGCTCCTTTTATTTTTTTTTAGGTTTTTTTTTAGGGTGAGGATCTATTATCGACAGTAGACCATACTGTGCTGCGATACTGTGCGTCTTATTCCCTTTCCTTGGTTTTAATTTATTTAATGTCAAGTCCCTTCGTTCTTCGTCTCAACTTAAGGAAACCCTAAACTGACAAAAACTTTATTTAAAAAAAAAAAAAAAAAAAAATCTATCAAGTTTTTTTTACCATGGCCCCGTCCCTCTTCCGTTGTGAAAATAACCTTGCCTTAACACCCCCTGGGGGCCCCAAATTTATTCTTGTCCTTCCTTCACCCTTCTCCTTCCTACTTTCTACCAAAGAAGTTTCCCTTAATGAACGTGGACGCCCCTTTTCTTCGACGAAGACAAAGTTAAAGTTTTTCTTCAAGTTTTTATCCACGAATGGGTAAGGAGGAAGGTTAACTTTTTTTTATGATCGCTTTTCTCTGTGGATTTTCTTCTTTCCGAGTCGGAAGGAGACGAAGAGAGAAGTGATTCAATGATTATCGACTTCTTTTCGATGATGGAAACAAAACTTTTCCTTCGGCAAAGTTTTTTTTTCTTATTCATTTTTGAAACCGATGAAAAATTCTTAATCTCGAAAATCACATTTCCTTTTTCTGTAACCCTCACTTCTTAATTAATAATAAATTTATTAAAAATAAAACAAGCTTTTATTCGTATTCTTCTCAGCAAACCCTTTTATTTGATATCCATATCATGAGCATGCATAAAAAATTACTAGTCCACCATCTTGGGCAGACCACCATATTGGATTAAGAATGACGTTAATTAGCTATCTATGCATGGTCATCTAAACTAAACGTGCATGCAAAATTTTAATTAAATCGGTTCAGGATAACTGCTTTAAAATTCAGTTGCAAGATTTGACCCGAACATGAACATGAACATACATACGTACAAACTTTGTAAATAAAAACTTGTGAAATTATTTAAAATGGTTAAAAAAAAAAAATGAATTGGGTGTTAAGTTTTTTAAATTTAAATCGTTTTCATTTCGACAACCTTCGTTATTTTCCACAACATTATTTTTATCGAGTAAAATCTAATCTATAGTTGTACATAAAATGTTACTAGGTGTTCAATGCAGTTGTTTGCTTGTACATATTGCTTGTATATTGAACAGAGCGTGCATTTTAATCTTACATTTTATTCATGCGTTACAATTCATATTACATTAATTGTTTGCAACACGCCATGATCACATTTATGAAAAAACTTGCCCTACTGTTGTCGACGGGAGATGCAACTTCGCATCGCTTTTTTTAAACACTTAATATCCTATAACACATACATTTGCAAAGTGAAGTATAAGAGCTCCCCTTCGCTGAGCTCAATTAAGTATAATACACACAATAGCTATGTTTATATGGTGTATTGAAATCGATCTCAATACGGTTACTGTTTTCAATTGATGTCTATTAATGACCGTATTGAGTTGGGAATTAAAAAAAAAGTTTGTATACAGTTCTGACGTCATTAAAAACAGCTAATAATTATGATGGCTGTAAAGGAAGGTTATGTTTGTACGATCAATGTGTCAGGTTACCTAGGGGAGATACATAAAACTTCGCATGTATTAGTACGATCTCAACACAGTCGTGTTTACATATAACTGAAGGTATGTTCAATAAGATAAAGTACCAAACTTTTGGTGAATCGACCTTATGATGAACTAGATGAGAAAAAGTGGGGTTTACATGGAAAGATCCCGTAATCAGATCGTTTTCAATACACCATAAAACGTAGCTAATATCACCTTTCTTAGTTTAGGTTATAATAAATTATATTATTATAACTTATATCAAACTGAAGAACTAGAGAATTAATTTCAAACTGTCTGCGCTCATTAAATTTTTGTTAAATTGATACTTTAGTTCAAGTAAAAAATCAAAACAATTTAGACAGATTTAAATACTCTGCCAATTAGTGTGGCACATAGCTTCCTCGCACCTATTTCGTATACTTTAATGATTTAATTATCTCCCTGATTTTTAAATCTGTTAAAATTTCCTTTCTAAATATTGACTTTTTATTAGACTCAAGCAGTTCTTATTGAACGAGCGTAGTGAGTTCTTCATTTCAGAGACTTGAGATTTGAAAAGTTTGTTTGTTTGTTTGTTTGTTTGTTTGTTTGTTTGTTTGTCTAACGATAACTGGAGTAAAAATTGATCAATTTCAGCGAAATTTGGCACGTAGATGCATCTCAGCATTTTTGAAAACTGTATAGTTTTTGAAAATTCCTCACTAATTATTTCCAAGATGGCGGCCAATATGGCGGACGACTAAAAAAAAAGTTTTAAGCCAGCATAATGTGTTATACATCGTTTTAAAGGTCTTTAAGAGAAGGAAAAGAATATGTAACTAATCAAATTTCACACTTCATATTTTCAAGATGGCGGCCAATATGGCGGACGACAAAAATAAAAAGTTTTAGTCAGCATAATGTGTTATACATCGTTTTAAAGGTCTTTAAGAGAAGGAAAAGAAAATTTAACTAATAAAATATCAGAGTTAATATTTTCAAGATGGCTGCCAATATGGCGGACGACTAAAAAAAAAAGTTTAAGTCAGCTTAATGTGTGTTATACATCGTTTTAAAGGCCTTTAAAAGGAGGAAAATAATATTTAACTGATAAAATTTAATACTTCACACTTTCAAGATGGCGGCCAACATGGCGGACGACTATACAAAAAGTTTTTAGGCAGTATGACATGTTATACATCAATTTAAAGGTCTTGAAGTTTAGGAAAGGAATATCTAAGTATTAAAAATGTCACACATAATATTTTCAATATGGCGGACTATTAAAAAAAAATTGATCTGCTTGGCATGTAATACATTAATCTAAAGGTCTATAAAAGTAGGAATAGAGTCAATAACTTTTCAAATTTCATAATTTATATTTTCAAGATGGCGGCCAATAAGGTGAATGACAAAACGTTTTTCGTCCGTATGGCATTTTATACATCGTTTTAAAGGGTTTAGAAGTTAGAAAAGAGTAAATAACTATTAAAATTTCACTCTATATATTTTCAACCAATTTTAGATAATTATTATTTAGTATAATTATTGCATACTAAGCAGTTTAAACTGGAAATTTAGTTGAACGTTGTTTTATAGAGGTATTGCAGGCTCGCTGTGATCGCACGTTTATACAGGAGTTGTAATAATGTTATTGTTGGCTCGCTGCGCTCGCCCTGTATAGACAGCATTTAAAATTAGTTTTCATTTAACTGGGTATATTAAAGGTTCGCTGCACTCACCAATTTATTTAGTATTTCTAGATAATGTTATGCTGTATAAACTTGCGAGTGCAGCGAGCCTGAATTAATTATATTAAATAATGATTACGTACAAATACTTTATAAAGCGGCGAGCGTAGCGAGCCATCTTTAATTTGATTAAATAATTACTATATTTTCTGTATAAACAGGCGAGCGTAGCGAGCCTTCTTTAATTTATTTGATTAAATAATTAGTATATTTACTGTATACAAAGCGAGCGCAGCGAGCCTACAATAAATTTATTTAATAAATATTTTCTACAAATGCTAAATCAACAGGCGAGCGCAGCGAGCCTGCAATAACTTTATTTAATAAATATTTGCAACAAAGTCTGAATCAAACAGGCGAGCGTAGCGAGCCTTCTTTAATTTAATAAAATAATTACTATATTTCCTGTGTAAACAGGCGAGCGTAGCGAGCCTGCTACAACATTATTTAATACATATTTACTAAAAACGCTAAATCAACAGGCGAGCGTAGCGAGCCTATAATATCTTAATTTAAAAAATCTTTACTACAAATTCTGAATCAAATAGGCGAGCGTAGTGAGCCTTCTTTATTTTATAAAATAATTACTATATTTCCTGTGTAAACAGGCGAGCGTAGCGAGCCTGCTACAACATTATTTAATACATATTTACTAAAAACGCTAAATCAACAGGCGAGCGTAGCGAGCCTACAATAACTTTATTTAATAAATATTTACTACAAATGCTAAATCAACAGGCGAGCGCAGCGAGCCTGCAATAACTTTTTTTAATAAATATTTACAACAAATTCTGAATCAAATAGGCGAGCGTAGCGAGCCTTCTTTAATTTGATTAAATAATTACTATATTAACTGTATAAACAGGCGAGCGAAGCGAGACTGCAATAACTTTATTTAATAAATACTTACTACAAACGCTAAATAAACAGGCGATCGCAGCGAGCCTACAATAAATTTATTTAATAAATATTTTCTACAAATGCTTAATCAACAGGCGAGCGCAGCGAGCCTGCAATAACTTTATTTAATAAATATTTGCAACAAATTCTGAATCAAACAGGCGAGCGTAGCGAGCCTTCTTTAATTTAATAAAATAATTACTATATAAACTGTATAAACAGGCGAGTGTAGTGAGCCTATAATATCTTAATTTAATAAACCTTTACTACAAATTCTGAATCAAATAGGCGAGCGTAGTGAGCCTTCTTTATTTTATAAAATAATTACTATATTTCCTGTGTAAACAGGCGAGCGTAGCGAGCCTGCTATAACATTATTTAATACATATTTACTAAAAACGCTAAATCAACAGGCGAGCGTAGCGAGCCTACAATAACTTTATTTAATAAATATTTACTACAAATGCTAAATCAACAGGCGAGCGCAGCAAGCCTGCAATAACTTTTTTTAATAAATATTTACAACAAATTCTGAATCAAATAGGCGAGCGTAGCGAGCCTTCTTTAATTTGATTAAATAATTACTATATTAACTGTATAAACAGGCGAGCGAAGCGAGCCTGCAATAACTTTATTTAATAAATACTTACTACAAACGCTAAATAAACAGGCGAGCGCAGCGAGCCTACAATAAATTTATTTAATAAATATTTTCTACATATGCTAAATCAACAGGCGAGCGCAGCGAGCCTGCAATAACTTTATTTAATAAATATTTGCAACAAATTCTGAATCAAACAGGCGAGCGTAGCGAGCCTTCTTTAATTTAATAAAATAATTACTATATAAACTGTATAAACAGGCGAGCGTAGTGAGCCTATAATATCTTAATTTAATAAACCTTTACTACAAATTCTGAATCAAATAGGCGAGCGTAGTGAGCCTTCTTTATTTTATAAAATAATTACTATATTTCCTGTGTAAACAGGCGAGCGTAGCGAGCCTGCTATAACATTATTTAATACATATTTACTAAAAACGCTAAATCAACAGGCGAGCGTAGCGAGCCTACAATAACTTTATTTAATAAATATTTACTACAAATGCTAAATCAACAGGCGAGCGCAGCAAGCCTGCAATAACTTTTTTTAATAAATATTTACAACAAATTCTGAATCAAATAGGCGAGCGTAGCGAGCCTTCTTTAATTTGATTAAATAATTACTATATTAACTGTATAAACAGGCGAGCGAAGCGAGCCTGCAATAACTTTATTTAATAAATACTTACTACAAACGCTAAATAAACAGGCGAGCGCAGCGAGCCTACAATAAATTTATTTAATAAATATTTTCTACATATGCTAAATCAACAGGCGAGCGCAGCGAGCCTGCAATAACTTTATTTAATAAATATTTGCAACAAATTCTGAATCAAACAGGCGAGCGTAGCGAGCCTTCTTTAATTTAATAAAATAATTACTATATAAACTGTATAAACAGGCGAGCGTAGTGAGCCTATAATATCTTAATTTAATAAACCTTTACTACAAATTCTGAATCAAATAGGCGAGCGTAGTGAGCCTTCTTTATTTTATAAAATAATTACTATATTTCCTGTGTAAACAGGCGAGCGTAGCGAGCCTGCTATAACATTATTTAATACATATTTACTAAAAACGCTAAATCAACAGGCGAGCGTAGCGAGCCTACAATAACTTTATTTAATAAATATTTACTACAAATGCTAAATCAACAGGCGAGCGCAGCAAGCCTGCAATAACTTTTTTTAATAAATATTTACAACAAATTCTGAATCAAATAGGCGAGCGTAGCGAGCCTTCTTTAATTTGATTAAATAATTACTTTATAACTGTATAAACAGGCGAGCGTCGCGAGCCTGCAATAACTTTATTTAATAAATACTTACTACAAACGCTAAATCAACAGGCGAGCGCAGCGAGCCTACAATAAATTTATTTAATAAATATTTTCTACAAATGCTAAATCAACAGGAGAGCGCAGCGAGCCTGCAATAACTTTATTTAATAAATATTTGCAACAAATTCTGAATCAAACAGGCGAGCGTAGCGAGCCTTCTTTAATTTAATAAAATAATTACTATATAAACTGTATAAACAGGCGAGCGTAGTGAGCCTATAATATCTTAATTTAATAAATCTTTACTACAAATTCTGAATCAAATAGGCGAGCGTAGTGAGCCTTCATTATTTTATAAAATAATTACTATATTTCCTGTGTAAACAGGCGAGCGCAGCGAGCCTGCAATAACTTTTTTTAATAAATATTTACAACAAATTCTGAATCAAATAGGCGAGCGTAGCGAGCCTTCTTTAATTTGATTAAATAATTACTATATTAACTGTATAAACAGGCGAGCGAAGCGAGACTGCAATAACTTTATTTAATAAATACTTACTACAAACGCTAAATAAACAGGCGATCGCAGCGAGCCTACAATAAATTTATTTAATAAATATTTTCTACAAATGCTTAATCAACAGGCGAGCGCAGCGAGCCTGCAATAACTTTATTTAATAAATATTTGCAACAAATTCTGAATCAAACAGGCGAGCGTAGCGAGCCTTCTTTAATTTAATAAAATAATTACTATATAAACTGTATAAACAGGCGAGTGTAGTGAGCCTATAATATCTTAATTTAATAAATCTTTACTACAAATTCTGAATCAAATAGGCGAGCGTAGTGAGCCTTCTTTATTTTATAAAATAATTACTATATTTCCTGTGTAAACAGGCGAGCGTAGCGAGCCTGCTATAACATTATTTAATACATATTTACTAAAAACGCTAAATCAACAGGCGAGCGTAGTGAGCCTACAATAACTTTATTTAATAAATATTTACTACAAATGCTAAATCAACAGGCGAGCGCAGCAAGCCTGCAATAACTTTTTTTAATAAATATTTACAACAAATTCTGAATCAAATAGGCGAGCGTAGCGAGCCTTCTTTAATTTGATTAAATAATTACTATATTAACTGTATAAACAGGCGAGCGAAGCGAGCCTGCAATAACTTTATTTAATAAATACTTACTACAAACGCTAAATAAACAGGCGAGCGCAGCGAGCCTACAATAAATTTATTTAATAAATATTTTCTACATATGCTAAATCAACAGGCGAGCGCAGCGAGCCTGCAATAACTTTATTTAATAAATATTTGCAACAAATTCTGAATCAAACAGGCGAGCGTAGCGAGCCTTCTTTAATTTAATAAAATAATTACTATATAAACTGTATAAACAGGCGAGCGTAGTGAGCCTATAATATCTTAATTTAATAAACCTTTACTACAAATTCTGAATCAAATAGGCGAGCGTAGTGAGCCTTCTTTATTTTATAAAATAATTACTATATTTCCTGTGTAAACAGGCGAGCGTAGCGAGCCTGCTATAACATTATTTAATACATATTTACTAAAAACGCTAAATCAACAGGCGAGCGTAGCGAGCCTACAATAACTTTATTTAATAAATATTTACTACAAATGCTAAATCAACAGGCGAGCGCAGCAAGCCTGCAATAACTTTTTTTAATAAATATTTACAACAAATTCTGAATCAAATAGGCGAGCGTAGCGAGCCTTCTTTAATTTTTGATTAAATAATTACTATATTAACTGTATAAACAGGCGAGCGAAGCGAGCCTGCAATAACTTTATTTAATAAATACTTACTACAAACGCTAAATAAACAGGCGAGCGCAGCGAGCCTACAATAAATTTATTTAATAAATATTTTCTACATATGCTAAATCAACAGGCGAGCGCAGCGAGCCTGCAATAACTTTATTTAATAAATATTTGCAACAAATTCTGAATCAAACAGGCGAGCGTAGCGAGCCTTCTTTAATTTAATAAAATAATTACTATATAAACTGTATAAACAGGCGAGCGTAGTGAGCCTATAATATCTTAATTTAATAAACCTTTACTACAAATTCTGAATCAAATAGGCGAGCGTAGTGAGCCTTCTTTATTTTATAAAATAATTACTATATTTCCTGTGTAAACAGGCGAGCGTAGCGAGCCTGCTATAACATTATTTAATACATATTTACTAAAAACGCTAAATCAACAGGCGAGCGTAGCGAGCCTACAATAACTTTATTTAATAAATATTTACTACAAATGCTAAATCAACAGGCGAGCGCAGCGAGCCTGCAATAACTTTTTTTAATAAATATTTACAACAAATTCTGAATCAAATAGGCGAGCGTAGCGAGCCTTCTTTAATTTGATTAAATAATTACTATATTAACTGTATAAACAGGCGAGCGTCGCGAGCCTGCAATAACTTTATTTAATAAATACTTACTACAAACGCTAAATCAACAGGCGAGCGCAGCGAGCCTACAATAAATTTATTTAATTAATATTTTCTACAAATGCTAAATCAACAGGAGAGCGCAGCGAGCCTGCAATAACTTTATTTAATAAATATTTGCAACAAATTCTGAATCAAACAGGCGAGCGTAGCGAGCCTTCTTTAATTTAATAAAATAATTACTATATAAACTGTATAAACAGGCGAGCGTAGTGAGCCTATAATATCTTAATTTAATAAATCTTTACTACAAATTCTGAATCAAATAGGCGAGCGTAGTGAGCCTTCTTTATTTTATAAAATAATTACTATATTTCCTGTGTAAACAGGCGAGCGCAGCGAGCCTGCAATAACTTTTTTTAATAAATATTTACAACAAATTCTGAATCAAATAGGCGAGCGTAGCGAGCCTTCTTTAATTTGATTAAATAATTACTATATTAACTGTATAAACAGGCGAGCGTTGCGAGCCTGCAATAACTTTATTTAATAAATACTTACTACAAACGCTAAATCAACAGGCGAGCGCAGCGAGCCTACAATAAATTTATTTAATTAATATTTTCTACAAATGCTAAATCAACAGGTGAGCGCAGCGAGCCTGCAATAACTTTATTTAATAAATATTTGCAACAAATTCTGAATCAAACAGGCGAGCGTAGCGAGCCTTCTTTAATTTAATAAAATAATTACTATATTAACTGTATAAACAGGCGAGCGCAGCGAGCCTACAATATCTTAATTTAATAAATCTTTTCTACAAATTCTGAATCAAATAGGCGAGCGTAGCGAGCCTTCTTTATTTTATAAAATAATTACTATATTTCCTGTGTAAACAGGCGAGCGTAGCGAGCCTGCTATAACATTATTTAATACATATTTACTAAAAACACTAAATCAACAGGCGAGCGTAGCGAGCCTACAATAACTTTATTTAATAAATATTTACTACAAATGCTAAATCAACAGGCGAGCGCAGCAAGCCTGCAATAACTTTTTTTAATAAATATTTACAACAAATTCTGAATCAAATAGGCGAGCGTAGCGAGCCTTCTTTAATTTGATTAAATAATTACTATATTAACTGTATAAACAGGCGAGCGAAGCGAGCCTGCAATAACTTTATTTAATAAATACTTACTACAAACGCTAAATAAACAGGCGAGCGCAGCGAGCCTACAATAAATTTATTTAATAAATATTTTCTACATATGCTAAATCAACAGGCGAGCGCAGCGAGCCTGCAATAACTTTATTTAATAAATATTTGCAACAAATTCTGAATCAAACAGGCGAGCGTAGCGAGCCTTCTTTAATTTAATAAAATAATTACTATATAAACTGTATAAACAGGCGAGCGTAGTGAGCCTATAATATCTTAATTTAATAAACCTTTACTACAAATTCTGAATCAAATAGGCGAGCGTAGTGAGCCTTCTTTATTTTATAAAATAATTACTATATTTCCTGTGTAAACAGGCGAGCGTAGCGAGCCTGCTATAACATTATTTAATACATATTTACTAAAAACGCTAAATCAACAGGCGAGCGTAGCGAGCCTACAATAACTTTATTTAATAAATATTTACTACAAATGCTAAATCAACAGGCGAGCGCAGCAAGCCTGCAATAACTTTTTTTAATAAATATTTACAACAAATTCTGAATCAAATAGGCGAGCGTAGCGAGCCTTCTTTAATTTGATTAAATAATTACTATATTAACTGTATAAACAGGCGAGCGTCGCGAGCCTGCAATAACTTTATTTAATAAATACTTACTACAAACGCTAAATCAACAGGCGAGCGCAGCGAGCCTACAATAAATTTATTTAATAAATATTTTCTACAAATGCTAAATCAACAGGAGAGCGCAGCGAGCCTGCAATAACTTTATTTAATAAATATTTGCAACAAATTCTGAATCAAACAGGCGAGCGTAGCGAGCCTTCTTTAATTTAATAAAATAATTACTATATAAACTGTATAAACAGGCGAGCGTAGTGAGCCTATAATATCTTAATTTAATAAATCTTTACTACAAATTCTGAATCAAATAGGCGAGCGTAGTGAGCCTTCTTTATTTTATAAAATAATTACTATATTTCCTGTGTAAACAGGCGAGCGCAGCGAGCCTGCAATAACTTTTTTTAATAAATATTTACAACAAATTCTGAATCAAATAGGCGAGCGTAGCGAGCCTTCTTTAATTTGATTAAATAATTACTATATTAACTGTATAAACAGGCGAGCGAAACGAGACTGCAATAACTTTATTTAATAAATACTTACTACAAACGCTAAATAAACAGGCGATCGCAGCGAGCCTACAATAAATTTATTTAATAAATATTTTCTACAAATGCTTAATCAACAGGCGAGCGCAGCGAGCCTGCAATAACTTTATTTAATAAATATTTGCAACAAATTCTGAATCAAACAGGCGAGCGTAGCGAGCCTTCTTTAATTTAATAAAATAATTACTATATAAACTGTATAAACAGGCGAGTGTAGTGAGCCTATAATATCTTAATTTAATAAATCTTTACTACAAATTCTGAATCAAATAGGCGAGCGTAGTGAGCCTTCTTTATTTTATAAAATAATTACTATATTTCCTGTGTAAACAGGCGAGCGTAGCGAGCCTGCTATAACATTATTTAATACATATTTACTAAAAACGCTAAATCAACAGGCGAGCGTAGCGAGCCTACAATAACTTTATTTAATAAATATTTACTACAAATGCTAAATCAACAGGCGAGCGCAGCAAGCCTGCAATAACTTTTTTTAATAAATATTTACAACAAATTCTGAATCAAATAGGCGAGCGTAGCGAGCCTTCTTTAATTTGATTAAATAATTACTATATTAACTGTATAAACAGGCGAGCGAAGCGAGCCTGCAATAACTTTATTTAATAAATACTTACTACAAACGCTAAATAAACAGGCGAGCGCAGCGAGCCTACAATAAATTTATTTAATAAATATTTTCTACATATGCTAAATCAACAGGCGAGCGCAGCGAGCCTGCAATAACTTTATTTAATAAATATTTGCAACAAATTCTGAATCAAACAGGCGAGCGTAGCGAGCCTTCTTTAATTTAATAAAATAATTACTATATAAACTGTATAAACAGGCGAGCGTAGTGAGCCTATAATATCTTAATTTAATAAACCTTTACTACAAATTCTGAATCAAATAGGCGAGCGTAGTGAGCCTTCTTTATTTTATAAAATAATTACTATATTTCCTGTGTAAACAGGCGAGCGTAGCGAGCCTGCTATAACATTATTTAATACATATTTACTAAAAACGCTAAATCAACAGGCGAGCGTAGCGAGCCTACAATAACTTTATTTAATAAATATTTACTACAAATGCTAAATCAACAGGCGAGCGCAGCAAGCCTGCAATAACTTTTTTTAATAAATATTTACAACAAATTCTGAATCAAATAGGCGAGCGTAGCGAGCCTTCTTTAATTTGATTAAATAATTACTATATTAACTGTATAAACAGGCGAGCGAAGCGAGCCTGCAATAACTTTATTTAATAAATACTTACTACAAACGCTAAATAAACAGGCGAGCGCAGCGAGCCTACAATAAATTTATTTAATAAATATTTTCTACATATGCTAAATCAACAGGCGAGCGCAGCGAGCCTGCAATAACTTTATTTAATAAATATTTGCAACAAATTCTGAATCAAACAGGCGAGCGTAGCGAGCCTTCTTTAATTTAATAAAATAATTACTATATAAACTGTATAAACAGGCGAGCGTAGTGAGCCTATAATATCTTAATTTAATAAACCTTTACTACAAATTCTGAATCAAATAGGCGAGCGTAGTGAGCCTTCTTTATTTTATAAAATAATTACTATATTTCCTGTGTAAACAGGCGAGCGTAGCGAGCCTGCTATAACATTATTTAATACATATTTACTAAAAACGCTAAATCAACAGGCGAGCGTAGCGAGCCTACAATAACTTTATTTAATAAATATTTACTACAAATGCTAAATCAACAGGCGAGCGCAGCGAGCCTGCAATAACTTTTTTTAATAAATATTTACAACAAATTCTGAATCAAATAGGCGAGCGTAGCGAGCCTTCTTTAATTTGATTAAATAATTACTATATTAACTGTATAAACAGGCGAGCGTCGCGAGCCTGCAATAACTTTATTTAATAAATACTTACTACAAACGCTAAATCAACAGGCGAGCGCAGCGAGCCTACAATAAATTTATTTAATAAATATTTTCTACAAATGCTAAATCAACAGGAGAGCGCAGCGAGCCTGCAATAACTTTATTTAATAAATATTTGCAACAAATTCTGAATCAAACAGGCGAGCGTAGCGAGCCTTCTTTAATTTAATAAAATAATTACTATATAAACTGTATAAACAGGCGAGCGTAGTGAGCCTATAATATCTTAATTTAATAAATCTTTACTACAAATTCTGAATCAAATAGGCGAGCGTAGTGAGCCTTCTTTATTTTATAAAATAATTACTATATTTCCTGTGTAAACAGGCGAGCGCAGCGAGCCTGCAATAACTTTTTTTAATAAATATTTACAACAAATTCTGAATCAAATAGGCGAGCGTAGCGAGCCTTCTTTAATTTGATTAAATAATTACTATATTAACTGTATAAACAGGCGAGCGTTGCGAGCCTGCAATAACTTTATTTAATAAATACTTACTACAAACGCTAAATCAACAGGCGAGCGCAGCGAGCCTACAATAAATTTATTTAATTAATATTTTCTACAAATGCTAAATCAACAGGTGAGCGCAGCGAGCCTGCAATAACTTTATTTAATAAATATTTGCAACAAATTCTGAATCAAACAGGCGAGCGTAGCGAGCCTTCTTTAATTTAATAAAATAATTACTATATTAACTGTATAAACAGGCGAGCGCAGCGAGCCTACAATATCTTAATTTAATAAATCTTTTCTACAAATTCTGAATCAAATAGGCGAGCGTAGCGAGCCTTCTTTATTTTATAAAATAATTACTATATTTCCTGTGTAAACAGGCGAGCGTAGCGAGCCTGCAATAACTTTATTTAATAAATACTTACTACAAACGCTAAATCAACAGGCGAGCGCAGCGACCCTGTTGATTTAGTATTATTAAGTTGAGAAGTATTATTAAATAAAGATAATGGACAGAATCATTTTAATGATCTTTCCAGGTTAAATAAGAATGTCAGGTTTTACTGAAATATTATCCTGATATCATTATTGAGAACATAGTATGGCTGATATAAAAGCACCTTTCTACGCGAGTTCTTCATGCACCGCATCACTAGTACAATTATGCTTGATTATAAACTCAAATCAAAGAACAACAAACTTAGTTTTATGCTTCCAAATATTCCGAGTATTGAGGAATAGATCTATTGTTTTATGGACTATAACAGTCAAGAAACAATAATAATTATAAATAGTTTTTCAATTTATATTATTTGCATTGGAACTTATACAGATTCCCAACTTTCTTCCAGAGTTATTCTTTAAAAATGATTTTTTTTTAAAACATTTATAGAATTGGAAAAAAAAATCAACCACTTATGTTTTTATAAAGAAACCAAATGATATTTCTTTTCGAAGATGAACAATGAAAACTAAACTAAGATAAAAAATCTTATTCTGTATAAAAGTTTTAGAAAAATAAGAGAGTAAAAACGTTTAAAATAATACGAAATTGAGGAGGAGTCGGTCTATATTCGTCGATGGCCAAAACAACAAAAGGCCATTACCATGGCTTTTCAATATCTTCTAGGAAAGGGGGGTAGGGTTGGTAGAATCATGGAGTGGTAAGAGTGGGGGCACTAATAAAAAAGGTTTGATTTCCAAGGCATTGAATCCTTGCCAGGTATAGAAACTTTACTCCATGAAAAGGTTAAGAATCGTAAGCCAGAGAAGCCCAGGGTAGAAACTTTATCCTCCAGAAAAGGCAAGATGGAGAAAAAAAAAGAAGGGTGTAAGTATTTGGAGAGATTCTTCCTCGGTATCCTTGCAAGATTTTCTATACTTCTTGGCCTCTGCCAAAAACCCTTCTTTAGTTTTCTTTTTTTTTAAAAAACCTTCACCTTTTCCCTTTTCCCTATTGTTCGTAGGGTTAAGACGAAGAAAACCTAGAACAATAAAACCTTACTCTACATCCAAACCTGAATATCTCAAAGCAACGAAGAGAAGCTACGAAAGTAACTTTTCCAAAACAAAATGAATTGAAGGAGCTCGAGAACTTGAAGAATATAAAAGGGAACGCGTAACCCCCTAATAACGATAAAGTTCCTTTTCAACACTCACCTTTTTCTGGTCATAATTTAATTGGGAAGCCGTCTTCAACGGGTGCTTGTTCAAGGTTTCTAATCGGATTTGCCAAGGATACCGTCTACCTTGGAGAGTCGGGGCTTTTATTACGTACATCTTCCAACTTTATGTAAGTCTGATGTAATTTACCTCTTCTCTTTTACTTAGTCCGTAGAACTAATCAAAGAAGTAAAATAACGAGAGGGTATCTTCTCGGCCAGGACACGTTAACATTCAACAAAAGAATCCTCTAATTACAACTCATTTCCATATCTTCTGTCTTTTATTTATTCCTTTTGTTCCCTCTTATTTATATGATTTCAAAATACATGATGTAATGTGGTGGATTTGGAAAAAAAAAATCCTTTTACCGAATACTTTGTTGGTCGAGTTTAATTTACCTTTTCTGAATTGAAATTATAACTTTGATTGTCTTAAGATAGTGGCTGACTCACCTCATCACACACTCCTGGCAGAAGTTTCCCGAAAGAACAAAAGAACATCATGAAAACAAACTGAACATAGAAACTTGCGTGTTGGTGAAAATGTCCATTTGTTAAAAGAAAATACCTTATACATCCGTTAATTTACGGTCTACAATCTTTGTATCAACCTTTTTGTTCAAAGAATTCTTCAAAATCAACCTTATACATCCGTTAATTAACGGTCTACAATCTTTGTATCAACCTTATTGTTCAAAGAATTCTTCAAAATCAACCTTATACATCCGTTAATTAACGGTCTACAATCTTTGTATCAACCTTTTTGTTCAAAGAATTCTTCATAATCAACCTTATACATCCGTTAATTAACGGTCTACAATCTTTGTATCAACCTTTTTGTTCAAAGAATTCTTCAAAATCAACCTTATACATCCGTTAATTAACGGTCTACAATCTTTGTATCAACCTTATTGTTCAAAGAATTCTTCAAAATCAACCTTATACATTCGTTAATTAACGGTCTACAACCTTTGTGTTCAAAGAATTCTTCAAAATCAACCTTATACATCCATTCATTACGGTGTACAACCTTTTGATTGAACAATTTATTTAACAGGTGACAAAGGTTGATCTAAAGGAGTTCTCTTGTCAAAAGGAAATTTTCAAAAAACATATTCCTTGAGACGCAAGCCTCTATGTTCAGTTTGTTATCATGATGTTGTTTCATTCTTCCTCAACTCTTCAGATGGTGTGATAACGTAAGTCGACCACAATCCTGAAACAATCAAATAAGTTTACTAAGTGGGAAAAGTTAAAAGTTAAATTAAACTCAATATAAAAAATCGGGTACGGGGTACCTCGGAACTTTTCCTCACTTTTCCACTAAAGTGGCCTCTCCTGCAGCTTCGCAGCAGGAGGAAGCAGCATTGGACGTGGTCAGTACTTGGATGGGTGACCGTTCTGAACTAACTGATTTATTATCATTCTTAAAAAAAAAACCTTATTTTTAATGTTAATACTTAGTTGGGTCATTTTTAATACTTATATTTTATTTTATTATTTGAAGATTGGCGGTATTTTGACAGATGTAAACAAACTTTGACAACATCAAAATTATCGCACTAATAAATAATTATATTCGCTTATAACTTTTAAACTAATTAGTGGAATTTCATCGGGTTTTTTTATATTTGTTCCTTAATTTTTTCCGGTTCCAACGATATGCTATGTCAAAAACCTATTAATACTTTCAGTCAGTATTATTAACCGTCAAACTTTAAAAATTCAAAAATTTATAATCAAAATGAAATTTAGTGGGCTTGTTTGTCATGCAGAGAGGTACATTCGTGCTAAATTTCAACTTGATCAGGACCATAATCGATTTTTTTAAATTTTTGCTGACTCAGCAAACTGGGTTCAAGATTTCGGAAAAATATGATATTCCGGGCGGCTCAACTACAGGTTAGGACTGATTTTTCTGCCAAGTTTTAACTCTCTAGGTTAAATACCTTGGGCGCTACGATGATAACACACATACACACATACATACGTCATGCTGAAAACCACTCAGGTCTTAAAAACACCTAAAACGGATAATTCCGTTGAAATCTCGAAAAAAATTTTTTTGGTGAAAACAATACTTTTCCTACTATTAGTAGTGAGGAAAAGTAAAAATGGTTTAATTATAAGGATGCATGATTAAGAATTATTTATGTTCCTTTCTAATCATTGTCTCTGATTATTATTTTAATGTTAGGATAGATTTTTTTATAATATCTTCTAAGGATTGTGTGTAAATACCAGGCTGGTATAAAATTGCGTGAAACCCGTAATTGTATAAACTTTTCCACAGTAAATAAAATGTATAAAGTAAAACTTAAATAGTTTAGATCTTCCGGAGTAGCAGCTTTCAGCCTTCATTAGGCCCTTCATCAGAGCCGATTGGGAAGAAATTGAGTTACATTAGTAAAAATAATTAGTTTGGCATAAGACTGCTATTCGTACGTTGATCTCCGATATAAAGTTGGCATCCCAATTAAAATGGAGAGGCAATATATGTTGTTCCTTATACTTATTTGTGCTAAAGTGAGTGTAGAAGGTGTAGTGGAAAATTACATAAACGTATTACATATATAGTAGCAGGCAGTGTTACTAATCTAAATAAAAGTCCCTTAATTTAATAGCATAAGGATTCTACAATTCAATTACATAAGTAGGTTTTAAAAATGTAAATTTAAAAAATAAAAATGTCACTCATTTTCGTCTAACGAGAAGGACAAAACGTGATGATAAAAAGTAATATTATTTTATGGTTGGCTTTATTAAATGTGTATTGTATAAGATGGCAGAGGTCACAAAAGTAAATATTATGACCAGATTAAAAATATTAAAAGCTTAACAAGTTTAAAATTGCACGAGATCTTTACAATGACCCTTATACTTTTATATTTTTACTGAAACTACTAAAAGGTTTAACCAGCTATTAAAAATAATCCGACTTACACAACCAATTTTAGAAAATAATAATATAAAAAAGAAATAAATAATATAATAATAATAATAAGAAAAAGTTTTAATCCATTAGCTTGTTTTCCCGAGAGAGCAAGATGGCCGAGCTTATCGTTTGCAAACTCTTCCACTGGTACTTCTCGAAAAACTTGAGAAGGAAACAGGGGTTGGGGTAGGTGGTAAGGGGGGAGAGAGGCTTTCCTGCAAAGTTTCAACTCCGATAACTCAAGAACGGTATAAGTTAAAATCCTCCCTCTCGCCCCGCTTTCCGCACAATCTAACTAAGGAGTTGTTGAGAATAACCACGAAACATAACCCAACCCCCTACAGTTCTCCGAATACCCTTTTTCGGAAGAAAAAAGCCTTTCCAAAATGGCGCCCTTCCCGAAAAAAGAAAAGATTTTCAGTTCCATTCAGACATGTATCTTTTTCGTGAGAAAAATGGAAGAAAAAGAAAAAAAAAACAATGATATGAGAGACACGAGGAAGTATAAAAGGCGATGGCTGAGGGTGTGATGTCGCCCTGTAATCCTCTTTGTCCCCCTACTATTTTCGCTTATTATTATATGGGCTTTTATACCGGTGTTTTTATATGGGCCCTTCCAACCCCTTCCTTTTCTTTCCTTTATATGGGGCCCATTGGATACCCCTTTTTTCCCTTTTACGGCCTCGTTCTCTCTTCCCCTCTTCGAATGCATAAATATTTTGCCAATGTTCCTCTGTAGGCAAAGGATGGGAATAAAGAGATAAGATGATTTAGATTCCCCTTCTACCTCCGAAACGTCCTCTAATTTTATACTCGCATGAAAATTCTAAAAAAGGGGGGCCGCCCCCTCCCTTGAGTCCCGTCCTTTGCTGCGGGGTCCCTCTAAATCCTGCACACTTGGGAATCATCTGTTTAACCTGCTTATCTCTAGGCTAGTACAAAAACCTAACCCTTGCCGACACTGGGTTTTCTGTTCCAGGCCAAACAACAAATTATCACAATTTATTTTCATTTCTATACAATAAAAACTTTGACTTTACTTTAAGAAAAATATGAAGTAGATATGTAAAATTACTATTTTGAAAGTTTTGAGGCTTTGAAATTACTGGACCATAATATATTTCCCAGCTAACTTACAATTCTTATAATATGTAGTTTGGCTTGGACGTTTAAAAGACGGGCGTAGCCACCATATTTCAAGTTACAACTTTGTTTAAAAACTTAATTAACCCTAGAAAGCTAACCTGGAGTCAGAATGACTCCCATTTTTTTTTTAACTACGAATGCACGGTGTCTGTAAAACACAGAACTCCCACATCTCAGCTATGCTATCTCCCACCCTTGAATGACCCTTCTACACTTCTATCAGTTCCACATGCAGATTCTAAAGAGGACATATCATTTGTTTTTCTGTAGTCACGGAGTCATTTTGACTCCTGTTTAGTCTTACACGTAAATTTTTTGTAGGTCATTTTGACGCAGAATAGTATTTTTTAGAATAGTATGTCGTGTTATTGTTTATTTGGCCATTTCAAATCTTATAAATTAGATATTATATAACTTTTAATTCAATAATTATTTCAAATTAAAGGCAATATAATTGTAATTTATTCATTTATAAGTATAAATTGTTATATTTTTTTTGTCTTTATATGTCTAAATTATATAAAGTTAATAGAATATGAATACAGTCAAATAATGGAGAAAAAAGACAATGATCCAAACGAAATTTATCGCTTGATGAAGGAAATGACCGATTCAGATACCGATTATGAAAAAGAGCGTATTCGACAATAATGGTGACGCTTGTGAAAATGCCTTTTTTGATCCCACCAGCGATGATGAGGAAAATGATAAATTAATTGAAACAATTTACGAAATAGAAAAACCAAAGGAAAGGAAAGAAAAAAGCTACATAAAAAAAGTAAATAAAACCACTCCGGTAGATAACAATACCGGATATGTAATAGTAGTCCAGATTAAAAAACCGGAATTAAAAGGAAAAAAATTGTTTTTTATGGCAAACAAAGCACCCAAGTGTCCCATCAACTAGCACTAAAACGTGATAAAAAAATATTGTACATATTAGGCCTTTATATTTTAATAAAACTGGTTATAATAGATTAGGGAGTCAATATGACTCAAGGTTAGTCATAAGAGGTTAAAAAATGTGGTCAGCGTTCTAGGGTTAAGAAAATTTGAGGATAGTGATGACTAGTCAAAAGTAAAAAGTTAGTTTTAGATTTACCAATCTATAATAGCTATAACAAGAATTATCCTAGTATTTTACCTTGAAAAAGGAAATATATTTTTCGAAACGTCTGTACATCGATAACTTTGCTTTAGGTTTCTGTACAAAGTACAAAATGAAACCTTATATAACGGCTCTGTCTGTCTGTCCGTTGGTGTCTGTCGTTGGCTTGTTTCAATTCTTAAACTACACTGCTCACTTATAATTGAGCTAAGTAATTTGAATTAATTTTAGAATTAGACGGGTATAAAGAAATATGAAGCGCGGATTTCTGTGAGCAGGCGGGGTGGTTTAGACGGTAAAAAAAAGGTCAAAAATGAAAAGTCAAAATCATATTCTGTCGGTTAAAGAAAACAGGAAAATGAACAATGAAATCTGGAAGTCAGTGTTTTCATCATGTCCTTCCCTCAGCGTGTTTTATTTACAGATGGCAATTTATAACTCGCTTAATATAAAGTAAGAGTGGAAACAGAAAGCAAAATAAAACTCCCCGGTGTGTCTCATATATCATTCAAACAATTTTGCCCTTGTTTCTGTTAATGTAATGTGGTCTGGGCTTTTCCTAGGGAGAAGGGAGGAGCGGCGTGGAAAGCCTTCTGAAATATGCATGGAGCAGAAAAACGGGCTGAGGAAAAAAACAGTGGAGAGGCATAATTTAATAAAAGTGAAGGAGGAATTCATCAAATATGAAGAGTCTAGGACTGCAGGGTAAAGCAGCGTGACGTCACCTAAACAATGCCAACTTCGGGACGCGCGGACCTACCTTCCGTGCACCGTAAACTACAATCCTCACAGTCCGCTATAATACCTCTCTGTAATAATTCACTAAGTAAATACCTACTTAACTAAACATACAACTCTCCATTAGAGAGTAATAAATATGAAATCATATATTCATACGTCGAGTATACAAATTACAATTAGTGTTTTTGGTGTTTTGTTTTACTTATATTTATTATGACATTGGATTCCATGTATTAATATTTATAAAATATTAAGAAAGGTGAAATCATGTTCAATTACATATAATTGTGTGAGAACCAGAAGCTTATAAGTTGGTCACGGAATTTTATTGCCAAGAATGAATAAAATAGACTAATATCAATAAGTAATCTTCTAAGAGTGGAATCTCTAGATAATCTGGGTTATGCTAAATTTTAAATGGATTTGAAATTTTGTGTAATGATACAGTCATTCAATATGTTATACAGGTGGTCTAAAAGTCCTCCTTCCCCATCTTAACTTTTGAACAGTTTGAGATAAATTAATGAAACTTGGGGGATCTGTACCATGTAACGGGAAGTTTGTTTTCACGCAATGGCGCACTCGGGGCAACCACCCACTTTGCCCCTTGGCCACCCAACTTCAAAATTTCAAATTAGAGTGTGTATTTTTGATAGGATATTTTTGATTATACGGTGAAAATGAATGACATTTTACTTTTAATATTTTTTCTATCTCCAATATTTTGCCCCCTTTAGGGGGGGGGGGGGGGGGAGAAAATAGTAAAAAAAATAACACTTGTATCGTTATAAAATTTAAATGGTTAGAAATAAATAAATGGAACTTGGGGGATCTGTACCATGTAAAGGGAAGTGTGTATTCATCCACTCGCGTACTAGGGGCAACCACCCGTTTTACCTTCAGACGCTGAAATCTACTATGTATATACTTTTGCCCCATATAGAGGGCAAAATATTAGAGATAGAAAAAAAAGTTAAAAGTAAAATATTCTTATTTTTCACCATAGAATCTAAATCTAATATCCAAAATAGACACTTAAATTTGAAATTTTAAAGTTAGGTGGTCTGGGGGTAAAATGGGTGGTCGCCCTACTGCACGATTGGCACGAAACAAACTTCTCTTTACATGGTACGGATCCCCCAAATTTCATTAATTTATCTCAAAAGTTAGAGGGTGGGGGGAGACTTTTGGATCACCCTGTATATGTATATGTTTTATGTAAGTTAATATAATTCATTTTGATTTGGAAAATTTCTAATTAGAGATGCCAACTAGTTCTTTGAATTGTGTGAGATGATCTTTTCTGTTACTCCTAATTCTGACATTTAATTCCATTTATAAATCCTATCTTACCTGATGATTATATAATTTATTAAAATTTAATTTGATTAGAATATTCTATAGGGTACAAAAATATTATTCATTTATATGTCGTCCCACCAAGTGTTTATAGTAATAAGCTAAAACATATAGACATTTTATTTTAGTCTTATTTAACCGGGGCTCAAGGCAAATTTAACACACTAAACTAATTAACGACAAATAAATTATTTTCAAGTCATGTCATGATAATTTTTAAGAGTTAATTCAGAAATGAAAATATTATATCAAAAATAATTAAGTAAATAAGGGAGGACGACTGCTAAGTTGTCGAATGTCTACTGATAATTGAGGGAGGACGCCTGCTAAGTTGTTGAATGTCTACTGATATTTGAGGGAGGGCGACTGCTAAGTTGTCGAATGTCTACTGATAATTGAGGGAGGACGACTGTTAAGTTGTCGAATGTCTACTGATATTTGAGGGAAGACGACTGCTAAGTTGTTGAATGTCTACTGATATTTGAGGGAGGACGACTGCTAAGTTGTCGAATGTCTACTGATATTTGAGGGAAGACGACTGCTAAGTTGTCGAATGTCTACTGATATTTGAGGGAGGACGACTGCTAAGTTGTCGAATGTTTACTGATATTTGAGGGAGGACGACTGCTAAGTTATCAAATGTCTACTGATATTTGAGGGAAGACGACTGCTAAGTTGTCGAATGTCTACTGATAATTGAGGGAGGACGACTGCTATGTTGTCGAATGTCTTCTGATATTTGAGGGAGGACGACTGCTAAGTTGTCGAATGTCTACTAATATTTGAGGGAGGACGATTGCCAGACCTAGATGTTTACAAATAGAGAGATTAAGCAGAACTTAATTATCGACATTGGTTCAAGATCCGAACTTACCGTTAACTATTGAAATGTTATACAGCTGTTTTAGGTTCAGAATTAACACTAAAAACACTATAACGAGGTAATTAGTTTATCTAATATATGTAATTATATTTAGAATAACTTAAGACAAATGTCTAATTTGTTTATGTGTACCATTTAAAGCATTTATTAGATTCATATATAAGGTTATATTAAAATGAAGTCAAGTCTGATGTTGCTATAAGTCGTACGATTTGATAACAAACCTCGCTTTAAATTGCATCGTCTTAATGAATTGTGATAATTAGTCTAATAACTCGGAGGAGGTTTATGTTGAAGACGAAACCCATATTACTATTTACAATTAGTTATACTAGATGGCGAAACTCGATTCCGAAGTCTGTGTATAATGCAAGAAGATGCTTGCAAGGGAAGCGTGTAGAGGTATTGCCCTGCTAGATCTCGCCAATGCGATTAGCTCGGCATTATACCGTGTCTAATTATGTACAAGCCGAGTTTCAAGTTAATGCCTTCTACATAAACACAACACTCCTCCGTCGAGTTCACCTTATCCAAACACCTAGCTATGAATACGAGCCATGCTATAATACACAATAACATATGCATAAGCACGCCGTCTAAGGCCCTACTAACTAATGACAGTTTAATGTAATTACCATATTATTGTTTAGACTTGATTAAAGTTACACGAGGCACTATGTAATCCATATGAATTCCATCTTAAACAGGATTTTATAACCTTCTTTATCTTTATCAACTAAATCTTATCAATTCAATTATCAATTAAATGATAAATGATATTGAAGTTCATCTGGAGTTAGGTAGTTTGTGAAAACATTTTCACCTCTTAGAGTCACGGAGAACATCCTATAAACATTATTAAATGAAGATATTACAAATTATAAGTATTTTAAGTGTGTTAACAATCTCTATTTTAATTATTATGAAAAACAAAAAATGTAAGTTTATTGATTTGTTTTTTATATTCCTGTATTTCTTACAGTGATTCATTCCTGTTGAGAAGATTGCTGCTGTGAGTGGAGGAATTATTCATTGAGCGGTTTGAATTCTGCCCTGAAGGGAGAGTTCCGATACAAAAGGCTTTTAGAAGTAATTGAAAGGGGTTGGTTTTTCGCACGGTCCACCATCATGGCTTCTACTTGAACCGTCCAGTTCGTTGCTGGTGCTAAGGCCAGGTTAGTTTGCTTTCTCTCTCTAGCGTAAGGTTCCAGTGAGGTTTTATCAAGCTCCATTGAGTTTGATAAAGCAGAGGCAAGGCAGGTTTTCCAGGTTAAGAACCAAGTGAACCTTAAGTTTCCTTCAGATTCTTAGATGGTGTCGAGTGAAATGGTCTTTTTTTTCTTTTCCTTCCATAATGACAGTTCTAGTTCTTGCGTGACGTCAAGCTTCTATGGTTTTTTGGCTCCGGTACTTAACGTCACCTTGGCACGTATATAAATATGTTCGGTCTATTGAGCATCCAATGCACCTTAAACAGAAAATGACCTGCCAGCACAACTTTTTGTAGCAACAATATTTCTATCTATATTATAACCTTAAAATCATAACTACTAGCTCATTCCTGCTAATTTATAAATTGTATATTAACATTCCTTGTTTTTCCTCTTTTCTGTTTCTTCTGATAAACTGTAAAAAGATGTTTAAAACAGGCCCCCAATTTATGTGGACATAGCTTCCCGCGTTCTATTATTGGATGAATAGTTCCATGAGATTATCTGTGGGGGCACGCTTATTTTTAAGCAATACTAAATTTGTAAGCAATACCAAGTTGGTTTTAATTACAGTATTAATTTAATTATGATTATTATTATTATTATTATTATTTTTAATAAATTTCTTTATATGCAAAAGTTAACACAATTATTTTAGTTGTGCTGAATTACTATTAATAATTTTAATTTTATATACGTTAATAATCTGTATATGTACATATATTTAATATATTACCACACAAGTTATGAAAGAACAAGCTTAATTATTGGTGGAAAATTTTATTTTCTTTAATTATAAAACACCTGAATAATATTTATTTTTATCTTTAGCGTCTGTTTTCTGATTGAAATATCTGTATTAATATGTGAAGAAGAAGTACAGCTTAAATCAGGTGAGGGAACCAGTGAGCATGGTGATATTTGTAGGATAGAAACTAACAAAAATCAGCTCATGAAGAGATCAGGCCACGAGAGTGAGAGAATTATTGACATAAGGGAGGTAATGGTTGCTACGCATACTTCAAAGTTGTCTAGCATGAGTCAAGAGAATAATTTAGCAAATGTCTGTTATGTTAAAGGTAGAGCTAAGATTTCTGGGCAAGATGGTGGAGATAGAAAGGGTTGATTTGGAGAATAGTGATTTGGAGTCTAGTGATTCAGATCATGATGGTGGTTCAGAAGGGTGAGAGGACGTTATAAGGTCATTAGAACATGGGTTGAAACCGGAAGCTAGTAAGGTAATGATAGATAACATATACATAAACAGCATTCCGGTACCAATTCTAGGCTATACGACCTCAGAGGACCCCAACCACTGTAATCAGCGAGAAAATTTGAAGACGAATTGGATCACCGAAACTAAAGGGGACAGATGGATTAGCTGCATATTGTACTAATGTATAAGAGCAGACACAAGGGAAAGCAGAAGTAGATATGTATGTCACAGCGTCTAATAATACTAAGAAGCTTAGTTTATATGTAATAAAGAAATATAAAGTCCCTCTATATGGGCTGAATTGGTTACTGGAATTTTATTTACCACTACCGCAAGTAGCGCGGTTCTGTTCTGTGAAGTAGGATGAAGTAAACTCTGAAATGGATATAAAGTAAACTCGAAAATAGGTTAAGAAGCCGTACTAAAGGAATATCGGAACAAAGTAAAAGCGTTTTTAAGAGGATGCACAGTATAACATCAGAAGGATTTGGTAAAATTGAAGGGAACAATGCAAGATATTTCTTAAGGAAAAAGCAGTTCAGAAAGTGAATAAAGTTAGACCAGTACCAAATGCACTACGTGGAAGAGGGGAGAAGAACTAAAGAGGCTATTACAGGAGGGGATCATAGAGAAGGTTGACGTAACTCAAAAACTAATTACCTGGAACTCACTGATAGTAGAGGTTGTCAAACCATCGGGTATGATTTGCATTAGTTCTGATTTAAAAGTCAACTTTAAAAAGTCGGAGGAAGCAAAATTCGTTTATGTTCTTCATTTCAAGGATCCATAAATACAAGTGGAGGTAGACGAGGGGAAAGGACATCAACTCGTTATAGCTACACATAAAGGAATTTCCGCCATGCCCGGCTACCATTTGGAATAAGCAGCACCATTGTCTTGAGAGGACACTATAACAACAGGTTTAGAAAGAGTAGCAGGGCTGCTGAATGATCTTATTGTTTTAGCTAGAACTCGAAAGGAGTTTCTGAAAAGAACGACAGAACTGCTTCAAAGGTAATCGGAGGTAGTCATCAAAATTCAAGAGAAGAAGTGCCAATGGTTTTGCGAAGAAGTGATGTCTCTGGGTCGCCATTTAAACGGAGGAGGCATTCATCCAACTTTAGCGCATTTAATCACAATAAAAAATATGTCATCACCTAAAAATATTAAAGAGGTTAGAACATTTTTAGTAACAGTAATTTTTTCTCAGGATGTATTCCAAATTTAATATGCACAACTTTACACGAAGTTACCAAGAAGAATTTACTGCAGATTAGGACTGAACCAGAAGATACAGTGGTTGATAAGCTAGACAACAGTTTGACTAGAAAAGCGTCACTAGCCCATTACGATCCTGAAGTACCGTTGGTTGTCTCCAGTGAAACTAGTGATTATGGGTTAAGAGCAGTCTTGAAGAGGAGGTAGTATATGCGTCGAGAAGTTTGAGTGAGGCTGAAAAGAAATATTTAACTATATTGGAGGCTATAGTTTAAATATTTAACTTAAGATGGAGGTTATGTGATTGATTTTTGCTGTTAAAGTTTGTTCAGTATTTGTAATGTAAAGAATTTATTTTCAGAATAGACTACAAGCCGTTGGTGCAAATATTTGGGGAGAATAAACCAATAGGAAAGACGGAAAGATGACAGCTATCAGGGTAAATAGATGGGCGCTGATAGTTAACAGGTACAGGTATACAATTGAGGTTTGTTTCAGGAATTGCAAACAATATAGCAGACTTATTCAAGATTGCCAATAGAGAAGCCAGTTAAAGATAGGTTAAATGATATCAAGGGAAACCACTTAAGTCATCTGAGTGCACCAGATTTTTATGAAAAAAGGGTTAATGATGAAACTTTGAAGCACGATAATCCACGTCAGATAGTAACGTTTATAAACAATGGTCGGCCAAACGATAAGAAAGCAGTTCCAAGACCGTTTTAAAAAACAATTATTATAAAAAGCGAGAGGAGTTATCGTATGAAAAAAGAATTTTATAATGGATGGGAATAAAAGTGGCTGCGAAGCTGAATCAGCTGGTGGCCAGGGATAAATTACAAGTTTTTAAAGAACTGTGTTTCTTGTCAGAAAGTCAGACCTTATTAGATGTAAGCTCCTTAATTTTCTTAAATTTGCTGCTTTAGCCGGCAACACCGGCTGAAGAATGGATACGGATGCATGAGAACTAAGCTGGTCCGTTTGAAGGTACATCATGGCTGGTAGTAGTAGATTCTTATTCAAAGTGGGTCAAAATTTTACCAACAAATAGCACATCGAATAAAAATAAGGATTTTTTTTTAAGGTTTGGCTTGCCAAAGAGTGCATATACATCTCGGGTATTTAGGAAGTGGTCGACAGTCAACGGAATTACTCACATTAAAATCACGCCTTATCATCCTAAATCAAATGGCCAGGCAGAGTGTTTTGTATAGACTTTTGAGAGGATCGAAAGGTGGAGGCAAGGTTATAAATAAAAGACTGTAAGAGTTTCTAAAATCATACAGGAATACACCACACAAGTCAAACGGTTAAGCACATCCGGGTTAGTAGGAATTGGATTATTAAATAGGTTAGACTTGCTAAAACTATAGACAAGCATTAGTTGAAACGGCGACTAAACGGAAAGCTTGTCATGACCGTAAAGTAAAATACAGAGGTAGGAGATGGAGTTTGGGTTTTAGGAAACGGGGGAAAGGAAATTTAGAAATGGGGAGTTGTCATATCAGTGCAAGAAGTAGGTAACTCGAAAATTTACCATTGTTGGATCATCATCCTTTAGACCTAATTTTTTGTCAAGAGATTCAATGCAATAACTAGATAAGTCATATTCCTAACCCATCTCTTTTTAAAAGTCCAATTACTATGTTGATGAAAAAAACAAACAGAATCTAATCAAAAATAAAAAATATTTTAGGCCATTAATCTCATGAAATTTCGAGTTACCTACTTCTTGCATTGAGGTGACGATATGTAGTGGAGATATGCAGACCAGCTTAGGCCTGATCAGGGATCTCAAAAGTAGAGGGTGGATAGGAAAGATTAGGGCTTGTTAAGAGGGGGAGAAAATGTAGCATATTGGATTTAGTATATTTTAATTGTGTTGATTCTGGTTGGAGTATTATAGATAAAAAGCAACACTGCTTAAGGTTATAATAACCTTCCCTTTTTATAATATTATGTGTTGTGAGTTGATACTTATTCTTGTGATAAGGTTTGAAATATAAAAGATGGTTAAGTGGACATTGAGGAACCAAGCAATAAATAAAAGCAGGAAGATTAAGAAGTAGAAAGATATCCTAGAAAGCTTATCTATGGACAACGAGGAGGTAGGAAGTGTGGATAGCCATGGAAGAGATGACAAGAAGATGTTGAGGAGGACCTAGTTGGCAACTTCGTGTTCCAGACAGAGACATTTGGAGGACGTTGTTGAGCAGGCCAGCATCTTCTTCGAGCTAGCTATCCATGGAGCTATCTCCATGGATTATGTATTTATGTACTTGGTAAATAAAACTCAGAGTTAAATTATTTAATCACGATACCATCAAAAAACCACAATAACCAATGTTTATTTGTTTTTGTAAATAGTTAATATGCGTTAGTAATTAATATTAAATGTTAGCTCTTTTGGTTATTAATTGAGTTCTTTCAGTTTTATTCAACAAAAATATATAAAACTAGAAAATTTATAAAAACGTCAATAAATTTTAATTTAATTAAGAACTATGTAAATCTCCCAATAAAAATAATAAATATATTCTTATCAAGATAGCTATAAATTTCTTTTTTTAAAAAATTCCATGTCACTTCAATAAATTAAAATAGACCAAAATATATTTATTTGAATGTGTCACAGGAAAGAAACAAAGTACCTATATTGTAAACATTTATTTCTCCTCTAAAAACCAATTCGCATAAATTACAGAACTCGTTGATAGGGAATACGATGCGAAATCAGGATCGAAAGCTGATAAATCACAATATACGGAGATTTCAAGGGGGGGCGGTATTGCGATACATTTTAATACAGTAATTGTATGATCGATCATACCATGTCGGATTACACTAACCCAAACATCTACAGCAAACCGAAAGCAAAAACGATTTTAGTTCGAATGTTAATTTCGTATATTCCTAGTTCGGGTTGTGTGCAGGAACGATGTAACAATACTAGAGCTCGTAACTAGTTCGCAGGCTTAACACTAATACAAACCCAACGAAAACAAACACACATTGAATGATTAATGTTCCTGTAACAAGGCTATTTGTCTGATTAGACACGGCCGCCTATTTCACCCCGATATATCGTTTCCGATGTATCGTGTTAAGGCGTGAGAAGGAGTCGGAAGAGTGGGGGGTCCATTCATTAATTTGGAGCTTTGGTGTGTATAAATGTATTTTGTGAGGCTGAGTCGTCAAGAGCAAGCTAATGTTTGTATATTTATGTTCAAGAGATTTATTGGTAGATTAACAGAATGAATAAAAAGTCAATTTTATGGTTAGAATCAAAAATAAATATCTATGGGAAATAAATGTTAAAAGAAGAAGAAAAATCTTACAAATTAATCACTTCAGAATTGTTAGTATTCTTATAGCAACTCGTAAATGCATCGTTGTTTAGTACGATTGTGCTGCATTAGATATTTATTCGATTGTGCTACAATAAATTGTTGTGTAATTAAAATTCATTATTGAGTCAAACAATTTTGATGATGGAATGATTTTAATGATAGAATATTGGTGCACCGTGGACAATAAAGAAACCCTCGTTTAACTTCAAAAATTTGCAAATTCAAGTTATTTGATTGAATGTTTTAATCCATGCCAAACAAGAATAAATATATATGCTAACGATGAATTGTAATAAAATTATGGACATGTGATACATTAGATCACTTTTTCAAAAATGGGAATTTTATATCACTTAAATTTAGAGTCAGACATGACATAGTACATTACGCGTCTAGTGCGGAAAGTAGCATTTTGCATGCGAATGTGGAGTTTGCACCCGAGCGACAGTGACTGTAGTAAAACCACACGAGCAAAGCAAAGTGCCGTTTTCGCACGAGTTGCGTACCGTAATTTATCTACAATTGTTGGATTTTAAAAATAAATACAGAAACAAATTTAATATACTTCCTGTATGTAAGTTCGTATTTCTATTTTGATAAAGATGACATTAATTCATTAGTTGTATTTTGTGCTTCATTAATTATTTCGGGAGGCGTATTATTCTCCTTATTTTCGTCGTAATCACTTAAATCACTCATTGTTTTTCACTAAAAAATCTATATAAACAGTTAGTTTAATTAAAAAATACAGCACATTTGTTTTCTTAGGTGTAAACAAACTCGCTAATCGTGCGTTAAGGTGAAGAATTCTTCTTTATTACCGCCCTAGGGCGGAAAAAAAGAGGAATTATAAAAACGCGCATGCGCAATGAATACAAGTACGTAAAGAATCACTTTCTACGCATCTAAACAGAGATACAATATTTATATTTCGTATCAATCGTAGATAAAGAAATTATACAGTATCGTCCCCCTTATGACCATTATAACTATGAACTACTTATTACAACTATGAATGTGCAAATTCCACATTGTTGGGAAATGGCGTTTTATAGTTTATGATCCATATTCAGCATTCTATTCCATAATTCAGCTATTCTATTTTGATTATTTTTTTTTTATGTACAGCAACATGATGGTATTGGGCGTATTAATCAGACAATTTTTTTTGACCCTAGCATCCCTCCTTCTCTTCCTTAAAAAGCACATTTATTGTTTCAGTATTTAACGTTCATCAAACTGCCATAGCCAAAAATAGCTGATATAATACAGGCACGAATTCGGGGTTCTGGCACAACATAGATTATAAAACAGCAAGTCCAAATAGCAAAGAAACCCAGAATATGAAAATTTGCACATTCATGGTTCTGGCATAAGGGGGACGGTATGATCTCTTCCAAGAAATTATAATTTTAAAATAAGCGCTTCTAACTTATCTCCTTCGATTGGATAGTGCAATGTCTTTTAACGTGAGCAGGTTATAATAGTGTCCTCCTTGGACCACTATAATCGGTTCAATAAAAAAAAAAAAAAAAAAAAAAAAAAAAAAAAAAAAAAATTCTATATATAAATTATTTTTTCTTTTATATCTTTATTGTATATCACAACTACAATTCACATGTTATAAGTGTTATCATTGTTATTTGGCTTGAATGTTAGGAAAAGGTGATAATCCAGTGACTATCCCTTTTGGCGTTGATGTTACAGAAAGTAATTAAAGTATAGTAATATTCAACTATAATAAAAATTAAATCAATAAGTAAATATATAATAAATAAAAAGATAATTAGAGATAGATAAAGTCGTAATGATATTACTAATAAATTATAAAATAAAGTACATATAGAAATATATAAATTATTATACTTTGACGTTTAATAAATCCCTTCACCACCATCTCTTCTGGCGTCGCGTCGAGGGGGATTATCTGGGATATGTTATTATATGTTATATATTTTATATTTTATTATTATATTATAATGTTATATATCATATGTGATACTATATGTTAGTATTAAGATAACTTTGGAAATTGTATTGGCGATTTTTTGGCGAAACATGCAAATGTTTATGTCATGTGATATAAAATTTCTAATAATTTCCTCAAAAGTAGAATTAATTTCCCTAATGAAACAAAAACTTTATACAATTAACAAATAAAAGTAAAATATCGTGATAAAAATAAATAAAAGTATTCGCGGTATTTCGGTATTTAATCAACTTTTCACTTTACTAAAATTCATTCAAATTGCTTTTTTTGAAAATGATAATTAGTAATGTTGCGAGTAAAACCAAATCCAGCTGTATGTCGGGTCAACAAACTTATCTTAGCGTGACTTATTGACATTTCATTTAACTGCAGACAGACCAATAACAGTTTGCAAATTATAACCCAGAATTGCAGTTGGGAACAATTTATTTTTCTCGAAATGTATTAAACCAGGTGACAAAATTATATAACTGAGTTTAGAAAAAAGAAATCATCTATTTTATCTACGATTGATACGAAATATAAACATTATATCTCTGTTTAGATGCGTAGAAAGTGATTATTTACGTACTTGTATTCATTGCGCATGCGCGTCTCATAGTTCTGAAGAATTCCTCTTCTTTACCACGCTAGCGTGGTAAAGAAGAGGAATTCTTCAGCTTTACGCACGATTAGCGAGTTTGTTTACATTTAACAAAACTAATTTGCTATTCTTTTATTAAAGTAACTGTTTATATCGAGTTTTTAGTGAAAAAAAAAAAAAATGAATGAATTAAGTGGCTTTGACGAAAATGTAGAGAATAATACTCCTCTAGAAATAATTAATTCTGCAAAAAATACAACTCAAGATTAATGCCATCTTTATCAAGAGAAGAGATACGAACTTACATACAGGAAGTTTATTTTTTTCTGTATTTATTATTTAAATCTAACAATCGTAGATAAAGTACGGTAAGCAACTCGTGCGAAAACGGCATTTTGCATTGCTCGTGTGGTTTTACTACCCTCGCTGTCGCTCGGGTGCAAACTCCACACTCGCATGCAAAATGCTACTTTCCGCTCTCGACGCGTAATGCACTATTACACAGTAAATAAATGTATACTAAGAGTTAAAAAAAGTATATTTACATCATTTTACTAAAATATAATATTATTTACAATTATTTATATAGTAGGGGAGAGTGGGGCAAGAAGCCACAGGGGCAGGTTGTCACAGGGTCAATTTTAAGGGGATAGAGTGATAAGGGAAATCTCGCGCGTCTACTAAAGATAACCTTTATTATGTAGACAAACTTTACGAAAAATTGTGTCACTGTAGCAAACCGTCTGTCATCTATGGAACATAAACTTTTTAGGCTAGTCACTCACTGCTTTTTTTTGTTTTTAAATTATGTTTTCTGTTTTGTATTTTTTATCTAGGGGGCTATATTCGATGATTATTATTACGTAGTAGTTTTGGCATTGTTTTTCTAAACCGTTAAATCAATATTATTGCGGCAGGAAAAAAATATTTCACTATAATTAAAAATGGCGCGTTGGGGCTAGTTGTCACAAAGTAAAAGGGGCAAGTAGTCACAGCTAATACCTTTTGTGACTACTTGCCCCAATGCTATATTTACATAAGAGTATTCTTCTATATTTAAATAGAAATGGAAAGTGAAGAGGAATTTATAAGGAATGCGGATTAAGAATGAAAAAGGATGGCCAGTTAAAATAAGTTAAACAAATATGCTAACTATTGATAAAAAATCTATTGATACACTTTTCCCCTTTTATTTTAAAAACAATAAATAAAAATTTATTTTTTAACAAACCCTCTCCACCCTTATACTTAAAAACGCAGGGTTGAATCCCTTACCGAGGTAGCTGATTGATTCCCTTACCGTACTCGTAGCTAGGTGATAGGTACAGGCACGAAATAACGATTTTAGCAAAGCTGTTCTGTTCTAGGCAAAATGGTGAGCAATTACAAGGCAAAGACCACTAGAGGACGGTATGCTCCAGAAGTGCTCATGCTTCATGCTCATGAAGGCGGTTAGGGTTCTAAAATTTAGAGGCTGCTCCACTCGTTACGCAGCGGAAGCATTTTTAATAAATTACAGAACCTAGCATTGGTACTTCAGTAAAATTAACATAAATGATTCCTATAAGAAAAATACTTTGCCGGTACAAGACTGATAGCCCCATAAATAATAATTATTATTATATTAACTAGCCAAATCTTGTAGCTTAAGGTATTTAAATTTTGTGAAATCAAAGTGGTGATAATTAATTTATATCTTGTGACAACATACCCCATACCAAGTGACAACCTGCCCCTTGATGGGGCATGTTGTCACAAAAAACTTTAACTTTAAAAAAATAAAATAAAAATACTTCTACTAATGCTAGATGAATGAAACTTGTGCCACATGTAGCTGAATGTCTGAAACAAACAATAGTACTTAGAAATTGAAAATGTACCGAATAGAAAAAAAAAAAAAAAAAAAAAAAAATTGTTAAATTTTTGACAACATGCCCCACTCTCCCCTACTAACCCCATAATATCAAAGTATTTATATTAAATTCTTTAAATTTATGAATTTTGGTTGAGTGATTTATCGGTCAGTTATTTGTTTATAAAAACGCGCTTTGAAAATGTCTGTAACATAATGTCTGTAAGTGTTGGTGTGGGTGACCCTTAAATTTGATAGGATGTTTTTCTATTGGTACAGAGTCAACTCAAATTAAAATTCAAACAAAATTTGGCACAGTGTCCAGTTTCAGCTCGATTGGAAGAATGTGAATTAGCTCTTCGAAAATTGTTGACGGCAGACAGCCATCCACACACACAACTGTAAAATTAATATAAAACAGACTTCCAATTGGTGTGGCACATAGCTTGCTCACATCCTGTCATAGAATTAATTGATTTTATACTTACAAGCCTTTATTGTCTGATTTATTTAATTGTTTTCCCCGTTTTTTTAATCTGTCAAAATTGTTTGGATTTTTATTTACATAAATTAAAGTATCAATTAAGCAAAAGTTAAAGAGCGCAGACGGTTCAAATTCATCTAGGGCTATCTGCGGGCTACTTTCAATAAACTATAAAAGATTCATACAAATAAGATACGTACTTTTGAAGCTATAGGTGTAAATAAATGTATGTTTGTGCGCATGTGGAAGTGAAAGAAATGAGTGCAGATGGTTGAAACTTATATGGGACCAACAATGGGCTAATTATGACCTACCATCCAAATTTCATCAAAATCAGACGTGTAGCTATTAAGATATGTTTGTTCACAAAAATTGAATGACAGACCAACAGACCGACAGACAGACAGACAAACCGAGAGACACGGAACCAAAAATGTTCCCTGATATCTGAAACGGATTTATGTCTTGGAATTTTTTTAAATCGGGGGCCTAAATATTTGTCGTTCTTCAGAACGATCACATAGCTTCCGTTACCTTCGGTAAGCTCGGAAGCAACAAACGATTTACTAAGTATTTATATTTAAAAACAAAACTGATAGAGGACTTGAAGATCTATGCTTTGCAGAAATTTGTTTGGAAATGTAAGTGCTAGTTTTTAAGATGAAAGGTTTACTTACCTATAAAAGAAGAAATCTCTGCTTTTTCCTGAAATTTAACGTTTAGAAATTCTTCTCTAAAAGTCAAGAAATTAATGGGTAATGTAATATATTGGGTCAATTCATTGAATCAATAAGGTGGAAGGGCTAAAGGATTCTTTGTGACATTCAGATATTCTCGCTAAGTAAAATAATTTTATTATTTAATGTTTATAGTTAGTCAAAATAAATTTTAAAACATAACACTGCGTAGCGATGCTCTAAAATGCAGCTAAATATTATAAATATATCAACACAATAATTCATTTTGAGTGAAAGCTTTGATTAAAATATTTCATCATCAGCCATTTAAATGTAAAAAGCTGATGGAATGAATTTAAAATTTATAAATCTCATTCACATAATCTAGTTTGCTGCATACCAAAAGAAAATTAATGTTTTCAAGTAATTAAAAAAGTTAACAACAGAAAAAAGTATATTTTTAAACTAATATCATTGACAGGTTTTTAATTCTTGATATTAATTTTTGTTTTTTTAAAATGTTGACTTCAAGTTTCAGGAAAATGGCTTTCTTAAAAAAACTAGACAAGAACAAGTTAGAATTTTTAATTAAAGCAGGTGAAACGGATATAGGAGGAAGTTAGTTGTTTTAATTAGATTTGGAGGAGACGAGGAAACAGAAATATATTGATCAAACTTCTCCAGATATAGATCATTCTGAAACTATCCCATCTTATTAAACTTCTACTAGTTTGATTTAGCTTTGAAAACCATTTTAAACTGTGATTTTAAGAAAAATAAACACTATTTCTAATTAATTAAGGATCTGAGGGTAAGATATACATCTAATGGAATTTAATTACTATTAGAAATTAGCTTAAATATACCTTTCTAAATTGCCAATGGTGCCTTGATCCCAGTTTCAAGAATCATCTATGGATTATTCTTGGCCCTTATTCAGTAATTCTTAGCTTGTTCGCAGTATGTTTTTCAATTACTTAAGGTGTAATCGACTTTTTTTTTAAATGCGAAATTAGACCGAGATAGCGTGACTTCTAAAATCTCTTTGCTTACTCATGCTAACTAACAACGTTTTTAAAGTGAAATCGGGTTTCCCCAATACCCTCAAATGCTGATCTTACCTGCTAATTCAGAATCAAACAATCATTAATAATCCTTACACTGGTATTTGGCTATGATAGAATGATAGATTCCGAGATTTTGTTTATCCACGGGCTTTGGAAAGACATCATTTGTTTCGTCTTCCAACACGAAACAAAACTAAAAACACCTGGAAAAATCTACAGTCGCAAATGTACAGGTGACAGGAATATATACTCACTCTCAAGCAATTGACCTTCAGATGGACAATTCAGTCTAAATTGACATGCCTACCGGATCGTGTGCATACTTCCAGCTTTTTTTTAGTCTTATTAAAGTTCTTCCACGATTAGAATTATAATGAAGTTCTAGGTCTTACGGAGGCGACCTCGTTTCGAAGGGTGTACGGTACGTCCCAGTTTCTTAGGTTTGTCTCAATTCACAATTATGGAGGTGTAGTAAGGGGATGGGGAGGTCTAGCCTAGCAAGCAGACCACATTTGGATCCTTTTTGCCAACCCCAGACACTCTCAAACCTCTTTGTTTGGATTATGAAGGAGAGGATGACTTACCACTTCAATGTATGAAGTTTCTCTACCCTAATTTCTCCCTTCCCTAAGATATGAAAGTGAATCCTCCCATATCCTTCACACACTCCCAGGTAATGTTAAGCTGGTTCCTCTTTCTCTCAACACTCTGGACATATGGGGTCCTCCTCTACCATTAGTAATGCCAGATGCCCACTGCGGTGTCCAGTTAGCACTCCAACCAGATTTCTCAGGTTGGTCCTGCTCAGTCCTAGCAGCCATCTGGTTTTCCTTTTGTTTATTTTTGGCATTAACATCTTGGATTGCCTGCATCCCTTTGTTTCTAACCGTTTCTAACCATTCCCTTTCTGCTATATCCCATACCCATACTCCTCCAATTCTTAGCTGACAATTATGGAGGAAGGTGACAGTGATAAGAGTAATGTTATACACCAACTATGATGACAATCATGAGTTTTATTAAAACGATTTATTTCATTTTACGAAAGTATGCCCTTACTGTGAAAATGTTTTTCACTTTATCGCGCAAACAAATTTTATTGCAACGAACCTTTTTAAGAGTTGCAGGAAGTTTACAATTCAAATAAGCCAAATGCCGCATTGACTGATGACAGAAATAAATTCCAAGTCCATTGTCCAAGTAAGATTATTTAAAGCTATCCTTTCTCTTGAATTTGAGTTCTTTTATCTTGGAGAAGATAGAACTTTAATTTTGACTTTACTGTTTGTTTTTTAACTAATTTGTATTAGTAGAATGCATTTAAAAAAAAGGTAAATTTAAAAACTATCACAAGTATAATGAACTGAATAAAGATTTCGTTTAATTTGCAATGTGTTGGTTATAAGTTTTTACATACTGAAATAGCATTTTTGTTATATTGAAACCTGAATATCTGTCAATTCTAAACGGTTATTGCGGATTCAAAACCCATTTTTTTCTAAAATAGAAGCTTTATTCAGAAAAAAACCTTCTTACCATTTGTGATTACAAAGTTGGAGGGAATAGCGCCGAAACGTTGGGATGAATTTATTTTTTTAGAGTTACCACTTAAATTTTTCCTTTATCTTAAAAAAAAAGAGATAACCGGGTGAGACACGTTATCGTGTATGCATATTGATAATAACTATATACTAAAACTGAGCTATTTTCATAAACATTAATTAAATGAGTAAAGACGAAATTGACTTTAAATGCCAGAAATAAGGGGAAGTTCAATTAGTATTAGGGACTTGGTTGCATTCTAGCGGCAACTCCTTGAACTATATCTCACAAACATTACCTACTTATAATATATTTTTATATATCTTTAGGATAAAAAATATTAATTTTTTTTCATTTAAATATTCAATTTTTATTGCAATTTGTTATTTTAATCATTCATATAATATTTTCTTTAAAAAAAAACATATTTTAAACCATAAAATAAAAAGACATAGTTATGGCTAAAATAAATTTAGACATGTCAATAAAACATTTTCTTTTGAACATTTTAAGTAGTAAAGTTATTAATTTCTGTTAAATCGTTGGTTAGAATCTGCAGCATCTTATAAGTCAAGTGTGAGCTTAAGCTAGTAAGCATTAGTTTATTAGATTTTCAAAAACTTACTTCTTTCTCCAATATGTTTACCTTGAAAATATAAGTAAATAATATATAGTACAATATTACGACAATGAAGTTCATCACTTATTAAATAGGGTTTTTACTTAATATATCCTCATCATTAAATAATTTATCAAGAACATTTCGTCAAATTTTAACTTAAAAGAATTATTCTATTTAAAACTTTTGACATTAATTAACGCTTTTGTTATTCATATACCACATATAAAAAATGCAATTAAAAATAGAAAATTACTCATGTTATCGAATTTATATTTTCCATTGAATTTTAATTTGTTGTAACACTTCTTCTAATTGGAAAAACACAATTAACATAATTGTTAAAGATTGGCTAACTTTAATCATACCAAGAATTTACAATTAAATTTTGGTAGATTTTACAATGTCTGGTATAACATAACGTTATCTGACTCTGTTGAAATCACGGTTTGAAGTTACGAAACTTTTATCAATGTAAGCTCAGTAGCCGGGTTATTATATAATGAATTTTACGAGACATATCGGTCTAGTATTTTTGTCGCAGGTCTCCGAGTTATAATTACTCATATTATTTATTATTTAACTGCAGTAGTTAAGGAAACGTTATGGTAAATATCCAAATTTTAATAAATAATATAATTATTATGTTTGACTAATTTATATTAATTCCTCATAGAAATAATTTAATCGGTTAATATTTTACAATTCAGAAACACAAGATTTTAAATTTTAGTACCTCTTTAACATATATTTTAGCCCGAAATGAAATATTTTTATTTTATCTTAATTATATTGAATCGTCCATACTAACTTCATATAACCACTTAACCCTACAAATCATTTATTGCAAAGAAGTAATAATTAAAATGTATGCTACACTGATTATTGTATGAGGCTGTAAACCCTCAAACACCTGATATTCTTTATAGGTTAATATGTAAAGAAAAATTTATCTTTAAAACTATGTCAGCTAATAGGACATTTATAGCTTGATCCAATAACTGTTGTTTAGAAAGATTAAAAATTATTCTTAATAGTATAATTTACTAACTTCTTTTGCTTCCAAGCTAACCGAAAGTAACAAAAGCTATGTGATCATCCTTAAGAAAGAACTTTTAAATCAAATTATAATTATTATTTACTACGGGAAACAGACAGTGAAAAATAAACTCCCTTCCCGGGATTTGAACCACGGGTCTCCTGTATTTCTAGTACAGATGCTCTGGCCAACTAAGCTACGCAGGAGAATGATTTTTAACTGCCGTAATCGATAACTAGTCCCGAATCCAAGCTTTCAATATTCATATACATTTAGACAGTCAATATTTATGACATTAGAACTAAACCAAGAATTAACGCTTATAATTATAAAGTACTCAATTAGTACCTGTACCTTGTACAATCAATTCGAAATTCAATTTTAAGTTTTTGGTAGTTTTCATACTACGGAAAGTTTAAATTTTAATTTAAATCAAATTATAATACAAGAGACCCGTGGTTCAAATCCCGGCACGGGAGTGTATTTTTCACTGTCTCTTTCCCGTAGTAAATAATAATTATAATTTGATTTAAATAAAAATTTAAACTTTCCGTGCTATGAAAACTACCAAAAACTTAAAATTGAATTTCGAATTGATTGTACAAGGTACAGGTACTAATTGAGTACTTTATAATTATAAGCGTTAATTCTTGGTTTAGTTCTAATGTCATAAATATTGACTGTCTAAATGTATATGAATATTGAAAGCTTGGATTCGGGACTAGTTATCGATTACGGCAGTTAAAAATCATTCTCCTGCGTAGCTTAGTTGGCCAGAGCATCTGTACTAGAAATACAGGAGACCCGTGGTTCAAATCCCGGCGCGGGAGTTTATTTTTCACTGTCTGTTTCCCGTAGTAAATAATAATTATAATTTGATTTAAATTAAAATTTTAACTTTCCGTAGTATGAAAACTACCAAAAATTGAAGGAAAGAACTTTTGTATGTCTCTAAATTCAAATACTCCAAGGCAGGAATAAATTTCAAACATCATTTTTGGTTTCGTGTGTATAATTAGGTCGTTCTATATTTGCGATCAACATAATATCTTATACACAACTTGGCTCATTTTAAAGAAATTAGGATGGTAAGTCATAATTGATCATAACCTTGATCCAGTTTGCCTGATCCATGTTGCATTCAATTTAATTCTTATTCCTAATATTATAGCTTGATCTAATTTGCTTGATCTAAGTTGCATTTGATTTAATTCTTATTCCTAATATTATAGCTTGATCTAATTTGCCTGATCCAAGTTGCATTTGATTTAATTCTTATTCCTAATATTATAGCTTGATCTAATTTGACTGATCCAAGTTACATTTGAATTAATTCTTATTCCTAATATTATAGCTTGATCTAATTTGCCTGATCCATGTTGCATTTGATTTAATTACTGGTCTAATATTACTTTGCTTTGTAAGCTTCATCGCCCACCTATTACCCCAATGTTGAACCACTTTCCGTCTTTCAATCTTCCCCAAATTTGGCACTGCCCCCCCCCCCCGCAATGCGGGCCCACGCGGACCCATTGTTACGCCACTGCCTTCATCAGACTATCATCAGTCCCTAAGACCAAACAAGACATAATGAAATTTCATTAAGTATATTGTTATCGATATTAATAATTTAATATAACTTCTTTTTTTTAAATAATACTATTAAGGGGGAAGCACAATTTGCGTATCCATCATTCTTACGTATAAAATCTTAATTGTTTATTATCAATTAGAGTTCTGTTGCCAGAGGCTCTAGAGTTAGATGCTGGGATGCGATTAAATTCTACATTTTGTACACTCACTTTTCATAAATTGGGGTTTTCCTTGTTAAAATGTAATGTTAAGTATATTATTCATAACAATTGCTGTTAAACTAATGGTTACTTCTTTAGTATTTCTAATGACCGCAATTATAAAATCTAAATGAGTAAAAAAAGACAATTTGATAATTAATTTGTACGACACCTTGCTTTAATTGACTCTTTCTTATTAGGATTTTGTTTAATTGACAACTTTAAGGAAACTTTCACATATTATATGCACATTATTAAAACCTAACACACAATTTGTGACCAAACAAGTGGTCATATTTAATTCCCCGATCAAACGTTTATATTTTTTTTAGTACGTAATCATTTACACCATAATTTTTATTATTTTTAAACATACATTTTTAATTTATTGCTTTCTTACTAAAGGTATCATAAGTATGGTTATAATATTGAAGAACAAAAGAAAAAAATGTTTTTATAACTTGATTAAAGGAACTACGGTACTTCTTTAGATTGTTACTCCCCTATGTTTTGTTTTTGAAGACAAATGACTTTGACTAAATAACTATGAAAACAAAGAGATGATTAGCCCAATGTTTTTCGGGACAAAGGGATAACACAGTTCTGTTTCTATAAGAGGAGTAACTGCCTAAAGAAGAACATTTTGTACACCTTCTTTAAATTGTTACTTCCCTCAGTTTTTTTTTTTTTATAGAATATAAACGTCTTTGACTAAATAACTATTAAGACAAAGGGATGTTTAGTCCAATGTACTTCGGGACAAAAGAATATCACACTTCAGTTTCTATAAGAGAAGTAACAGTCTAAAGAAGAACATTTCGTACACCTTATTTAGGTTGTTACTTCTCTATGTATTTTTTTAGAATATAAATGACTTACTAAATAACATAAGACGATGTTTAGTCCGATGTACTTTAGGACAAAAGAAGTACTTACCCCATTTTTACTTAGGGAGCTAGCGTAGCCGTGTGGGTTAAACCACGTCTGCTCGGCCATCACTGAATTTCGAGTGGAACGAGACGGGGTTCGATTCCTCGCCGTGACACTCTGATTTATATGGCTCACTATTGATCACATCATACTCGCTTTGGCGGTACTATGTACAGAGGTATGATGTGTGAAGTGGCTGGAACTCTCTACCGCGGGGCGTAAAAAGGGCCTAAGTGATGGCCTAATTGCAAGGTTCGAACAAGTGGTTCGTCCTACCCGTCCTAGTAGAAAGTACTAGACTACTACTACTACTACTACTATCCCATTTTTAAGACATTTGAATAGTTTGTCGAAAAAGTCCAGGGAAATAAATATCAAATTTTAACTATCTGCACAGTTAAATAAATATATAAATAGAAATTTATTGCAAATATAAGACATTCAAATACAAAATGACTAGGCATCGCGTGGCTCTATCATTGAAGCGAGCGTATAGTAATAAATATGTATTGAATATTGAAAAAAAAGATTATTGTGAATCATGATGAGTTGATAGATAATGGGTCTGGTAGTAGTGCAGCGTCTAGTAGTAAGGGAACCACCCCGCATTCTTACTATTCCTCTAACCACACATCTCTATTTCAATATTTATAATTTGTATCTCTTTGCTACAAACACACTACTGCATGTATCAAATTGAAATTTTTCATGCCTGTTTCAATTGTGCATCAGATGGTGTCTATGAAGTTTTATTAAAATCGTTACGTTAGAACGTAAGATATCGGTAAAAAGGTTGTTTTCTCTATTTCAAACGTTTAGGCCCGCTTTAATAGTTTTAGCGATCTTAATTAATTCATAGCGGTGTCGCTGTTTGTTTTACTAAAATATGTTATTTGAAAAAAATGTTCGTCTCATCGAATAGATGATGATAGAATCTTTTCCCGTCCTGAAATTCCAATTTAATTTTTGAACCTCTCGTTTACACGAGCGTTGCGCGCGAACTCTTGGACGGATCACGCCGTCCAACGAACTTAGCCTGAGTATTAGTAAGAGGATCATGTATACCAAATTTCAACTAAATCGGTCGACTTTTACTCAGGTTATCGTCACACGCGTGAACGTTACTGACAGACAGACAGACAGACAGACAGACAGACAGACAGACACGGAGCATATTTCGTTGAATGTAGGAAGCTCGCTACGCTCGCTTCAATTATATATTTTACTGTAATAAAAATAGTCTGCCAATTAGCGTGGCACATAGCTTCCTCGCATCCTATCATGCACTTTATTGTTATATATTAACATTATCGATATATGTATTAATTTATTGTTATTTTGTTTATTGTGTAAAAACTATTAATAGTTTTTAGTGATCTTTAACAGGTCATAGCGGTGTCGCTGTTGGTTTTACTAAAAAATTGTAATTGTAAAATGTGTTAGTCTCATTGAATAGATGAAGTTTGCATTTTTTTCCCCGACCTAAAATTCCAATTTTAAACTTGAAGTTCACTTTTACTCAAGCGTTGCGCGTGAACGCTTGAACGGATAACGTTGTCCAACGAACTCGTCCTGGGCATTGGTAAAATGAACATGTTTACAAAATTTCATCAAAATCGGTCAAAATTTACTCAAGCTATCGTCGGACGTTTCAGGATTTGCGGACACACATACCGACAGACAGACAGACAGACACGGAAACCAAAAAATTCCCTGGTGTCTGAAACTGATTTCTATCCTGGAATTTTTAAAATTGGAGACATAAAACTTTTTCATTCACAAGAGTGAACACAATACTTCCGTTACCATCGGTTATCTCTGAAGCAATAAAATTCAAAAGTATATTAAGATATAAAATAAAATTATTTCCTTCTGCAAAATAGCAATATACCGTGGCACCGATTACGGTATTTTGAGTCACCTTTTTGTAATTATCGCTAAGTTAAACCGGAATAAACAAGTTTTACATAATTATTCAATTTGCTTCCGAGCTTACCGAAGGTAACGGAAGCATTGTGTTCACATTTGAGAACTAAAAACTTTTATGTCTCCGATTTTAAAAATTCCAAGACAGAAATTCCTTTCAGACATCAGGGAACATTTTGGTCTCGGGTCTGTCTGTCGGTCTGTGTGTCCGCAAATTATGAAAAGTGTGACGATAACTTGAGTAAATGTCGACCGATTTTGATGAAAATTGGTAGACACGTTCATTTTACCAATGCCCAGGACGAGTTCGTTGGACAACGTTATCAGTCTAAGCGTTCACGAGCAACGCAAGCGTAAACGTGAACTTCAAATTTAAAATTGGAATTTCAGGTCGGGAAAACTAATATTTCATCTATTTAATGAGACAAAATTTTTTTTTAAGTACAATGTTTTAGTAAAACCAACAGCGACACCGCCGAAGTGTTAAAGATCGATAAAACTATTAATAGTTTTTACACAATAAAGTAATATAACAATAATTTTAATGCTAATATAACAATAAAGTACATGATAGGATGCGAGGAAGCCATGTGCCACACTAATTGGCAGTCTATTTATTTTATTACCTGAAACTTTAATTTTTGTTTATGGACTTAATAGTTTTTTGGTCTGTATGCTTTAGTTTTTGTAGAGCTATACCTGAGAGTATATGGGTCATTCTCTCAAATTGTGCAAATTTCAACTTGCAAAATAGTATAAAAATAAAGTTTGAATTTATCACAGCCATGCGTCTTACACTACTCTTCCGTACATACCCAACACTTCTTTATACCCAGCAGAGCAGGAATTTATGTTCCTCACAAGCAATTTAAATTTTTTAAAAAATTGAAGGTGAGGGAATGAATAATGTGGGGAGGGAATGAAAATTTAGGAGTGAGGGAATGAATAGTGTGGGGGGGGGGGAATGATGTTTTACGGAGAAACTTCTTTAGGAGGTAATGAAAAAACGAAGAAACTTAATTGGTTTATTAAATAAATAAATAAAATATTATGGAAGTTAAAATAGAAACATCAAACCGATGTTCATAAAATATTTAAAAATATCACAAAAGCAAAACAAAATAAATTGTATTATACATCTTTAGTTAAAAAATAGATCAATATAAATGTACTTTTCAAATTATACATTTATTTTTACATGGCATGACAATGGAGAACTTGCATGGGATTGACTGTAAAGATTTTTATTGCTTCATTGTAATATTAATACTTTAACAGTAAACAGTTGATGAGGACACTCCTTACTAGTCCTTATACTAAGCTGGTTCCATGCCAATGCGATGTCATGTCGACAGCACCCAAATTTTGTCGTCACTTACTAATTTTATCAATTTTTTCGAAATTTTGAGTGGGGTAAATTCCATTATCCTTAAAATATGCTCTACTTTTGATTAAATAAATCTTGCAGTCTCCATTAAAATTTAATATTAAATAAAATTACACAACAATCAAAAAAATAAAATTAACAACCTGTACAACATAATAATAATTTTACTACATTATTATTACTATGCCTTTTCTTTTATTTCTTTCAAAGGAAAGGAGAATTTTAAAATTGTGCCTTGTTGTGGCAGAATTTTTAAAATATGTTTATTGTATACAACAAAGTTATGGTATATCTCATAAAATAAGTTTTTCCTCGATACATTTTTTCTCAGATACCTCCTTAGATCCCTTCCCCCCATTCCTTTAAGAGGGTATTTGATACTCCCCACTATCTCCACTAGCTCCATGCGTCCTGGGCACATCAAAAAAATTAGATTCTTACGTGGATTATATAGGTGCACGTAGTAGTTTTTAAAAAATACTATAGCTCCCCTCCCCCACCAAGAATTTGAATCTGATAAGTACTTTAGTTCCACTGGAATGTTTTAATGATTAATATTTTAATCGAGAAATCTAATTACGTATATTTATATAGTAAAGATATATATATATATTTTTTTTTTTTTTCAAATAATCTTAATTAATTCGTTCCTTCGCCCAATATTTCATTCCATCAATAGCAAATGGTGAGGGAATGAAAGGTGAGGGAATGAAATTTTTAAGGTATTCCGCCTCTAAAAACTTTCCTAATAATTGTATTTACAAAACAATAAATAAAACATGTGTTGAATAGCCTAATGTATACAAATAATAAATAAAATAATTAAAATCTTAATTACTTAGTGTTTTATTGAAGGCGAGGGAATGATCAGCAATAAAAACACAGTCTCTACTAAACACACTTTTCACAGTACTGAGACGAAACAATAAGAAAAGGTGGGAAAACAAAAGTGCGGGAATGTTCAATCAGCTACAGGAAAATGAATCAGTGTTGTTGCGGTCTTTTTATCCCTTTCCACTGCCCGCCAATATTCAAAACTTGTGTGGTGAGGGAATGAATATAAATTTATGGGACAGACAGTTTAAATTGATTTTCTATTACCCAATAACAAGGAAACTCTTGAAGACTTTATAGTTGGCACCTTGGGAACCCTCCTTAGGTGTAACCTCGATTACACCTTGAAAATATGTTTAGAAATGGGGTTTTTAGATGTCTAAACTGTGTGAGTCAGGTTTTGGACAAGGTGAGGGAATGAAAATTTTCGTATTTTCGATTTTTTTTCTAACCTATAAACAAATAGCAAAACTACGTTTCTACTCCCATCTTGCACATCTAAATGCCCTGAAAATTAAACTGTTTTCCCCCCCCCTCCTCAGCTTGGACGGATAATGAAAAAAATCTTCTGGACAACAATTTGCACTTTTTCGGAGAATGACCCATATACTTTCACCATTATCCTGAGCTACTCTCTTCCAGGTAGCTCCTCCATATGATTTCATTTCCTCTGTCTTTTGAGTTGCTCCGTGAATGGAGGGCCTAAGATATTTAAGAATATCCTAGTAAAGCAATTTTCTTTCTTACTTGCAGAAGCTGTACCTAAGTATTCTTATTGTTGTCTTCAGTTCAGACTTTGTTTGGTCAAAATGCCCAAATGTCACACCTATGCGCCACTTCAAGGATAGAGATGTAAGTCAAAACATTTATGTTCAAGAGCTTTTACAATAAGAATATAAATTTAAATCAAATTATAATTAAAATTAAAACTTTCCGTAGTATGAATACTACCAAAAACTTAAAAAATGAATAAAAATATATTATATTATATCAATTACAAAAACTTAATAATAGATTTTGGTTTAGACATATATAGCGAATTCTATTTTTGTGATATGATTAAAACATGAATTAATTAGAAGTCATCATTAGAATCTTTATCACTATTAATAATCCTTTGAAATAATTAATTTTACTATCAATTATTAACAAACAATTTCCATAAAAATAAGTCAATACATTTCAGTTAGAAGGAAGTTGGTACGTTGTTGCCTTAACCGACCAATGGCTGCCATTTTATCCAAATCAAACATGTCTACAAATGGAAGCAACCAAAAAAGGCAACGTCTGGATTTTGAACGGTACAGGAACTGATGCGTAAGTATCTATTCTTTCATGTAGTTTGATACTATTAAGCAAAAAATATTTAATTTGTGATTCCAAACTTCATTCACAACCAAATATATTATAGTCCAGAAGGCAGCGTGCTTAAAAGTGATTGGCTAACATCAAGCTCCAATAATATGCAGTCGGGAAAGTTCGTTTGCTGGACATTGCTTGACCATGAGCCATGAGCTGTTACAAAAACTGACCGGTGGAAAGCAGTCATGTCCAGTCCATTTAGGTGGACAATGTGCTTTTTATGATCCTTAGTAACAAATTAGTTGATTGTTTGTTTGTCATTTGATAGATTAGTTGTTCAAATATTTCTCCAAATCAAAGTAGTCACCTTTCAAGTGACAAACTCATAAAATGAATTTCGGTCTACTAATTGATTTGTTACTGAGCACCATGAAAAGCACCCTGTTTACCGAAATGGGCGGGATATGGCCGCTTTTCACCAGTCAGTTTTCTTTAGCCAAGCTATTTCCTGCACACGAATTCTGCCGACCACATACTCTTAGAGTACACCAAAACTTTAAATAGTTCATAAAATTCTAGCTTTATCAGTTAGACTTTATCATACACACTACTTCTTGGGCAATTATGAGTGTTGATTAATTTATACAAATTTGAAAGTCTTCTTTTTCAAATTTATCCCATTATAATTATAATTATCTTTAAATAAAGACTCGAAGTTTTCTTAATTTTTATGATTGCTGGGTTTGCTTTAAGTAAAGATTTTCTTTATCTCAATTATTTTCTTTGTCTTAAGTAAGAATGTATTTTCAATTTGTACACAGAGTTTCTGGAAAACAAGACTCATGGAAGTTTACAGGACAAATGGAAAGAAGAATGCCACGATTCAACCTTACTTTGGAAACCAATGGTAACAGCTTAATAAAATCATAAATATTTTTTCAAATTAAGTATAACTCAAAGATAGAAATTCAAAATCAAAATTGCTAATGTTAGGACTCTGTATAAGAATCAGGTTTATTATATAAATTTTGGTTTTAGAAAATGAAGTCATCAATTATTCCTTTTAAATTTTCTTAACTTTTAGAGCAAAATTCTCGGTTTATCTATTATCATTATCTTTATCGAGAGATTTTTGTTCATAAAAAGTTGTGACGTGGTTAAGATTTGATCCTCGATATCTTGTGTAAAAAACAACTTTTGGGACATCTGAAATCACAAGATATGACGAAATGAATTATTTTACTTATGTTAAATATAGAGTTTACATAAAATGAATTGATCATTTACACTAAGCTGCAAATATTATTGATTATATACAACTTTATAATATATTTTTGTATTTATTGTTACAGATGGCAAGACTTATAGGCACGAGTTAATAGTTCTTGGTTCCGATAAGAAAGATTTTATCGTTATATTTAGTTGTAGCTTTACTGAAGATGGTAAATTTAATGATTTGCGATACTATATCTGATACGATGCTATATGCGATACTAACTCTGAAGAGCAATCGCTCGTGGTTGACCTCAAAGAAGGCTTTTTAGGGTTTCGTTGGTATAACCAAAAAAAGAAACCCTTATAGTTTCGGTTCAGTGTCTGTCTGTTGGTCTGTACGGTTCCAATAACTTTTGAAGCAAAAGAGATAAAAACATGAAACTTTGCAGTATTAAAGATCGTTACGCGCACACAGGAAAAATATAGCAAACTCTAAATTATAAGCTGTTCAAATTCAAAATGGAGAATATAATTCATGTCACGTTAAATATTTTAAAAACATTTTAAGTGGGGTATCAAATGAAAGCTATTATTATAATTATTATTGTAGTTATTTATAAAATGTCTACAAAAAATGCCTACCCCAACTGCCCGATAACGTCTACTCCAAACATTTTGAAATAATTCACGCTAATACCTTATGGTAGGCCAACGAATATTTTCCGGACAAAATTGAATGAATATTTTCGTTATTACCGATAAAAAACATTGTGAACCCCCCGGGGGATCGAACCAGGAACCCCTTCCTCTAGTAAAACGTGGAAATATTTTATTTTCTGCTCTAACTAGAAATATGGAAAATTAGCAATCTGCTGGGCCATAGAAAATTTAACTGACAAAAATTTGGACCACGCCCTAGAAAAAATCTATTCTAGTCTTATCCTTCGTCCCCGTTCAAGATAAAACCTAGTCCAGTCTTATCCATGGACCACGTGCAAGAAAAAACCTATTCTAGTCATATCCTTGGTACATCCAAGACAAAACCTATTCTAGTCTTATCCTTGGACCACGTCTTAGATGAAACCTAGTCCAGTCTTATCCTCTGTCCACGTCTAAGAAAAAACCTATTCTAGTCTTATCGTTGGTCCACGACCAAGATAAAACCTATTCTAGTCTTATCCTTGAACCACACCCTAGACAAAACCTATTCGAGTCTTATCCTTGGACCACGTCCTAGATAAAACCTATTCTAGTCTTATCCTTGGTCCACGTCCAAGAAAAAACCTATTCTAGTCTTATCCTTAGACCACGTCCTAGACTAAACCTATTCTAGTCTTATCCTTGGACCACGTCCTAGATAAAACCTAGTCCAATCTTATCCTTGGTCCCTGTTCAAGATAAAACTTAGTCCAGTCTTATCTTTGGTCCACGTCCAAGACAAAACCTATTCCAGTCTTATCCTTTGTCCCCGTTCAAGACAAAACCTATTCTAATCATATCCTTGGTCCACGTCCATGACAAAACCTATTCTAGTCTTATCCTTGGACCACGTCCTAGACAAAACCTATTCTAATGTTAACCTTTGTCCCCGTTCAAGATAAAACTTAGTCCAGTTTTATCCTTGGTCCACGTCCAAGGCAAAACCTATTCCAAACTTATCCTTTGTCCCCGTTCAAGACAAAACCTATTCTAATCATATCCTTGGTCCACGTCCAAGACAAAACCTATTCTAATCTTATCCTTTGTCCCCGTTCAAGACAAAACCTATTCTAATCATATCCTTGGTCCACGTCCAAGACAAAACCTATTCCAATCTTATCCTTTGTCCCCGTTCAAGACAAAACCTATTCTAATCATATTCTTGGTCCAAGTCCAAGACAAAACCTATTCTAGTCTTATCCTTGGACCACGTCCTGGACAAAACCTATTCTAGTGTTATCCTTCGTGCCCGTTCAAGATAAAACCTAGTCCAGTCTTATCCTTGGTCTACATCCAAGACAAAACCTATTCTAGTCTTATCCTTGGACCACGTCCTAGATAAAACCTAGTCCAGTCTTATCCTTGGTCCACGTCCTAGATAAAACCTAGTCCAGTCTTATCCTTGGTCCACGTCCTAGATAAAACCTAGTCCAGTCTTATCCTTGGTCCACATCCAAGTCTCAAAGCTTTCAATTCTAAATGGTTGATTAAAATTAAACAATAGTTTAAAATCACTCATCCATCATTATTAAAATAAAATTTAAACATAGTTTTCGATTAATCCCACGTGATTCAATCTTAACTAAATCAGAATAAAATAAATCAAGGACATTTAGGGCGATGTGTGTCTCTCATATGTCTCAATGGGCGCAGCACATTGAGACGCAGGGATGAGCAACTTAGTTCTTTTTCAACCGCAGAAATATACAAGACCTGGCGAATTGGGGCGCCAAGTCCATTAGTATACTGGTAGGCCACGTGTGGCATAGTTCTGCCCTGTCCTGCCCTGTTCTGCCCTGTCCTGCCCTGTCCTGCCTTGCCCTGAGTCTTCTGTGTCTCAATGTGTGCCCGGGTTTACTGTAAACTTGGATTATAAATTTCCTTCACTTGAATCATCATACCAATCTTGGTTATTCTGGTTAAAACAATATCACGAAGGATTTTAAGCACAATATTTCACTTTGAATATAATTTATCTTGATGTTGCACAATGCTTAACATTGCTGAAGATGCTTCTAGTAGGGAAAGTGAAACGGTAGACTCAATTCAATCGTGACTCAGAATTCACGAAAAACAAAGATTTGTTTTTCAGTTGTCTGAGGTCAAAACATTAGATGTTTATTCTTATTTAACAGTCACCGTTGGGACGTCTCGTTAAAGAGCATATAATTTTTGTATCAGCTAATATTATATATATCTCATATTTGATGATTCTATCAGGTTACGTTTGGGTATACACAAGGAGGCCAGGCGTTTCCATGACGGATTTACCAATCAGAGAGCAATCTGCTATCAGCTGGATCCTACTTAACAACAACATCAGCCCATTTGATCTTAACGTTCCTGATAACACTAATTGTACTGCTTAGTGATAAGACAACAATACTATATGTTGTTAGAATAAGAAATAAAACTACTGCTTTTAAAAATACTATTGTGTTGTGTCTAACCCTATTCAAAAATAAAAAGAAATGAAATGAAAATAATTTGGGCAAAATTGTTGTGGAACACACTCATTGTAGACCATTTTGTTTAAGAGGGAAAAATTAAGATTGCAAGTACCTAAATACTGCACTAATTTTGATAAAATGAGTATGGGTCGTCGTTTTAACCCTCTTTATCGGTGTTACATATGTAGCCTACAATAACATATTATGATACCATATTAACCAATAACATAACATGATACCAATAACATATTATGATAACATATATCAGAGGTAAATTATTTTAATTTCAATTTTCCTATGAAGTAGTGTGATCTCCTTCCAGGGGTAGTATACTAAGCCCATGCGTAGAAGGAGATTCAATTTTCCTATATACAGTAATAATATCCCTCAGTCTAATTATATATTTAGACCAAGAGTCATGTTGTTCAATGTACTTTGGGAAAAGAAATATCACCATTCTGTATATACCTATAATTGATAATATCCCTTAAGCCCCGTTTCCATTCCAACAAGTTGCAGGCACATGTCCAATTGGACAAGTGCAATTGGAAACAGTTCCGCAACAGTTCAGTAACACAACACTGAAAATACCTCAACTACAAACAAGAGAGCACGTGTAGGTAGCAAGGTTTAGTTATGGTTTGGGCAGCGAGTATAGACTGCACCGTGCGTGCGTCTTTCCCCGGGATATGTTGCAAAGTGTTTCCATTGCCCGTGGCACAAGTTGTGTGCCACAGTCGCTTAGCACATTTTTGTCCCCGGCACATGTCCCGCAACATGTTGCAGACTGTTTCCATTTCAACAAAATCCTGGAACTTGTGCCGGCAACATGTTGCGGCACAAATTTGTTGTAATGGAAACGGGGCTTTAGACTAACTAACTATTAAGACAAAGGAGTATTATCACTATTATTGACAAAATTGTGATAATTTTTTTTGTCCTAGAGTACATAGGCTTAAATATCCCTTTCTCTTAATAGTTATTTAGACAAAGGAATATAAACCCTTCTATAGATTGAACTATTGCGTAATTTAGTGCCAAAACACCTTGTGTTGATTTCTTGAAAACGTTTCCTCTCAGCTATCGATTTATATATAACTAGATTTTGCTGTCGCATTACCTCCTTAATCCTCAGTACCAGACAGACCGACATTTTTAAAACACTCTATTTTGGACTCAATGGACCTCAAAACCTTTAAATCCACCATAATCTCTCTCTCTCTCTTTTTTTTTTTTTTTTTTTTTTTTTTTTTTTCTTTCTTTTTTTATTGAATATCACAAGTACATAAATTATCAATGTTATTAGTGATACTGATACATTGTTATTTTGGACTGTGACATACATGGTAAAGGTAATAATTCATTGATTATTCCTTTTGGCGTGTATTATTTAATTTAGAATCTGTACATGCAAAATAATAAATTAACAAGTGTATGAAACAAGATAAGAATAATTGATTGGTGATAGTTAATTATTAATAAGTAATCCCATATTTAGTAGATCTCTAGGCCACTGTCTCCTCAGGCGTCGAGGTGGGTTGTCAGGGATGGATTGAGAAGAAAGGAGTTCAACTAAAGGATTGGGGTGATTTAATAAGGACTCGTGGAATATCTGGTATTTGGATATGGATAGGTCGCGGAAAAAAGGGATATTGAGATCATTATGGAGGGTGAGGTTTGATACATAGAAAGGAGCATCGGTGATTTTACGGAGGATTTTTGATTGGAGAGTTTGTAGTCGACGGGAGTTGGAAGGCTTGGTGCTACCCTAAACTTCCAAACCGTAGGTCCAAGCCGGTTTTAAAACTGCGTTATAAATGAGGAGTTTATTACTCAAAGTAATTTTGGATCTGCGATCTAGAAGACAGCAACTTGTAGCGTCTTGAGATGTCAGTACTTTTAGTCTTAGAGTGATGTTGCCAGGTGAGTCGTCGATCAAGGTGAAGGCCAAGGTGACGGACAGTGCAACATAATCTCAAAATCGAATTTTCATGCCATCAAAATACTTTCTCATTATATTATAAAGTAAAAAGGAGTACACAAAGAAAGTAGCCACCGGGAAGTAACCAATTAAATAAGGTAATTAAACAGAAAAATTCAGTTTGGTACTCCCAAAAGGTGATTATTAGTCCAAAAAAAGTACTGGAAAATTGGTTTCTAAGGAAATTGCTATACTTACAAGAGTGAGAAGTCGAGTAAGATTCCCTGACCGGGAAGAGTTATTTGTATTATGCATTTTAATAAAATGTTCAATAATAATTCTATTTAATCACAAATTAAAAATTGTTTGATTGACAAGAGAATTATAAAGAACAATAGATAAGAGAAAAAATAATACTTTTGGTGTCGAGGGAAACACGGAAGGAACGAAGTTCCTTAAGCTTTTCATTATAAATTATAAAATCACACTGCTAAGATGCTAACAACTTATACATGGTGGAATTAGAAAAGAGACAAAATTAAAAGTAATTAGCTATTTGTACTTAGCGAAGTTTAGGCAAAGTTAAAAGAAAAGCATTTTTTTTATCATTGAAGCTAGCGACTTGCAATAAATATGTATGGATTATTGAGAAAATACTTTATCATGATGAGTTGATAGTTAAAGAGGATGGATATAGTAGAGTGAGGGGGCAGTATTATTCCCTTATTCTCACTCCTGGCCTAATATTCAATTTAAAATATTATAAAATATAACACTTCACCACACAAAGACTTTATAAATTAAAATCGTCGGAACCGTGTTCAAGAAATATTTTTTTAACGTTTTTTCGAAGTTTTGGGAGTAGCACTTCCAAATTTAGAGCTAAATTTCATTTCTTGATACCCATATACGTCGTTTTCCCGGGAAAAATATTGTTCCCGAGACAATAATGAAGATAAATTTAATTTGATCAAAAATCAAAAAGGAAACAATTATCTGTTGAACACTTCTTAAATATGCTTAAAATAAATCAATTCAATGAATTATTATAAAATTTAGACAGTGTATTAATATACAGGATGTGGCAACATAAATTCCATTTTTCAAAACGCAATGAAATCCATTTTACGAATTAGAAAATTTTTATTTATCTTTTATAATTAAATCAATTTTGAAAATTAAATCAGGTAGATGACGTCCCCCCCCCCCCCATTATCCATACACCGAGTAAGCCAATTTCTGGCGTTTGTCATGACTCTTACCAGCATAGCAGCAGGTATGTTGGCAATTTCTGCCTAGATGTTGACCTTCAGGTGTTGAAGGGTCCTTGGACGATTGACATAAACGCGGGGATTTAAGAATATCCCACAAGAAAAAATCACAAGGGGCCAAATCGGGAGAGTGGGCGGGGCCACTCCAAATCATCTTGTATGAGAATTGAAGTTAGGTTTGGAGAGTTCTTGCACAATCACTAACTTGTAAGGATGGTAATGAAGGTCATCGTGAAGAATTCACCTCACTGAACGATCGAAAAGTCCAAAGGTAGACGCATGTTTGCACTCTCAATGCGTTCTCAGGTGATCTGAAAGGCCGAGGGACTCCAGTTCTTCGTTTTTCCGCAGTCGCAGTATGTCTCAATGTAGTGACCCATGTAGCAATTGATTTCAAGTCAGGTACAGGGCCCAGCAGGGCGCAATTAAAGCAATTTTTGGGCTGGGTTGCGATCACAGAAAATCCATTCGAAAATTAGGCCTCAACGGCAAACGAACGCTCCACACTATTCCAACGCATGATGGTGACAGACCGGTGTGGGGATAAAAACTTTAAAACCATGACTCTCGAATGAGACCACTCCCGCTTCCTAGCAACATCTACAGCTTGTATGGCGCGCATTTTAGAAAAGGAAGTTATGTTGCCGCACCCTGTATAAGAAAGTTATGTTCAATTTATTGGAGCGATTTTTTATTTAGGTAGAAACCTATTGTTCGTTATTATTTTACAAGTCATCATCTTCCCTGGCGCTACAGCTGACGAAGAGCCTAGGCCTTATTGTGCATTACCTGGCCATCTTACTTCCTGCAGTGCTGCTAGCCTTATTTTATATTTAGTCTTAGTCATATGTTCCTTTAAATCTGCTAGAGCTCCTGCTCTAGCTAGTGTTCTAACGTTCACGTTGCCAGTATAAGATCGTTTATCCGTTTCCTGTTAACATTCCTGGTCGTAAATCCGTTAATCCATTCCGAGGCACATTCTGTGTTGAAGAAATTTTTACGAGGCAGGGTTGTTAGCCGTACCCTCAACCCCGAACCTGGAGGATTTTACAAGTACATACATTTAAAATGATCGTGTTTCCAGGTTTTCAGTCAATATCACGAACGATCTGAAGCAACTATGCTGTTCTGCTCTGAAAAAAGTAAAACATTTTAAAGTGTGGCTGTTCAAGTAAAAAATGACAGTCAAATGAGGAATAGTTATTTTTTGCAACTAGGCAGCAAATTGAAATTTTACTGACGAGTGATGAAGTTAACCTCCGAGACGAAGGCGAGGACAGGCTATGAAAATTAACTGCCTCGGCTTCGTCTAAGCAGGCAATGAAAACACAAGGCAGAAATGTTTCCTTTGCTGCCTTGTTTCATACAATATTTTATTTACTCACGCTATTTAGATAAAAAATGGAAGCTTAGCTTGGTAAACATATTATATAACATTGCTTTATAATAACACAAGTATAAAACTAAATTAAAATTAACTAAACGCAAATATTTCCCTGCCTAGACAGGAAATATTGTCCTGACTGTTTCAACTACTTTCCTGCCTGATTTTAATGACAAATCAGCGAAATAGTACTTTCCAGCCTAAAAACAGTTAAGTAGATATTACTTAATTTTGCTGCCGTGAGTAGATAAAATAATTTGTTTATCAATTTTTTTAATTGTATTTAAATTTTTCAATTTCACAATTTGTCTTGTAGGTACCTCAAGTGTAATAATAATATTTTTCCCCGCAAACGCAATGCTATAAACTATATGATAATATGGTAATTTGCAACAATAGAATAATTATCAAATTTGATTGACGCTATTAAAATAACATTAGTATAAATTACAATAAATATAGCTTTTAAAACTATAATTTGGTGAATTAACAAAAAAATAACAATTAAGTAATGTAGTGAATATTTAAGTTAATAAAAAAAATCAATGATTTTTCCTTTAAAAGTCTATAATTAATCACGCTATATTTCCCCCTGTTGATAATTGTTGTGGACGTACGTTGAATAATCCAAACTTGCAAATTAATACCATTAAAAACCAGCAATTAATGTATAAAAGGTTTGAAATCGGTAAATCTAGTGATTTCATCACTTTGCTTTTATATCAGTTTAGGAAACAATTTCTAAACTTTAAAGATAACGCATTTTCTTAAAACTGAGAAACGCAATCGAATTTTATTTATTTGTATTTTGTCTATCTAAGACTGAGTTACCTGTTCCTAAACTATACAGCTACAATGGTAAGTTTTTTTTCTTTTTCTTTATACTATCATTCTAAATATAAGATAGATAAATAGTATCCATTTATATTATATATTCATGAAATTGAATAATAAACTCTAAACATATAAAGACTAATTGTACAAATTACATTGTTGCTTTTCTTTGACCTTCCGTCGCAAATGTTGTAAACTCATACGAAGTAACGTATCATTTGACTTCAGGTTTTTAATAGACAACTGTTCCAGGAAATTATTTGAGTTCTTATCAGTCTATTTATACATTTCAACAGTGTTAACATAACAACTGAATAAAGCATTTAAATATATTAAGTATCGACTGTCTGTTAAATAAAATGGAAAAAGAGCGAATATCACTCAAAAAATGCAAAACAATTCATAGAGATTATTAACTTAATTAAATACATAACATAATTAAATGTATGTATCGTATTCTGATTAAGAAATTGCATAGTTCTTACTGTTCCTTGTTACATAAGATTTTATTTAAAAACCATTTACTTTAATAATAAGTTGATTATAAAAATAATATTTTTATAAAACAAGCTTTTATTTGTATTCTTCTCAGCAAACTCTTTCATTTGATGCCCATATCATGGGCACGCTTAAAAAAATAACTATTCCGCCATCTTGAACGGCCCGCCATATTGGATTTGGAATGACTCCATTTAGCTAACCATGCATTGTCATCCAAACTAAAAGTGTATGCAAAATTTCAATTCAATCGGTTGAGGATAACTGATTTAAAATTCAGTTGCAAGATTTCACCCGAACATACATACAAACAAACATTGAAAGTTAAATAAAAGCTTGTAAAAATGAAAACAATTAGTATGTTTCACGATGAAATCGAGTAGATAAGTAAAGTAGCCAGATTTTCAGATTGTAGTAGAAGAGTGTAGTAACCCTAATAATGATTGATCAAGATTTTAATGAAACAGCAAAAAATAACTACCAGACAATAACTACTTTTATACTAAATACATTTAATTTTTATATTAAGTAGATGTCAATTATTCTGAAATTTAATACAAAATAATTAACTTTATTACAGAAATCTCTTCTAGTCTCTCTTGTTATTGTGTGTATAATCAGCACAGTGCGGGCTGCGTGTCCTAAAGTCAAACCCATGGAAAACTTCCAAGATAAAGATGTAAGTATTCTTGTGTTTATTAATAATCCATTATTATTTTATAACAAGTTATCTGTTAACTATAGATAAATCTATCAGCTTACTATAGTTATTGTATAAACCCTATTGCAGGCTTAAACCATCCTCAGGCTGTTGTGCTACGGATTATAATAATCCATCCTCTAATCTGGACGCCACATTGCCCAGCACTGTTGAAGATGCTTTCTTGCAGTGGAAGTGAAACGTCAGACTTAGTATCATTCATGATAAAGCGAATTTTCCTGTACAAAGATAAAATTTATTATGAGATAACTCCTGGTTGCCTAAGCAATCACTAAAATCAATAATTGAGAGTCAATTATATGTGATTACAGTAAGGGACTATAATGTTTTTCTGTATTTACTCGTTCTAAGGTTTCAAGAAAATTCCGTCAGGAGTGGTATTGACTTGGTGTAGCCTTCCTTATAATAAACAAACCTTTATCCTTTCTTTAACCTTTATGAACATCTGTTATCAGATTATCGCATACAACAGACTACAGACTGATAGTTGTCATTTGGTGACCTATCAATTAATGTTCATACGGTACAACATATTATATTCAAGTTATAGAAACGCAGGAATGTGTTTGTGGTCAAACTATATACGTGTGCTTTACTAGTAAATAAGCCATTTGGCTATATGAATATTCAACAAGATAAATTCTCGATTTAAATCCAAAGGGATGGAGTCAAAAATTAAAGGCCAACGTGGCCTGTCAAATATCCACTTTGTAAGATCATCAGTGTTAAACATCTTACCTCCCTGGGATTCCATGCGTCACCAGATATATGGATATTTAATACAGGACGGTTTCACACATCCACATTGTAATATCATCAATGTGAAACATCTTACCTCCCTGGGATTCCATACGCCACTAGATATATCGGTATTTAATACAGGACGGTTTCACACATCCACATTGTAATATCATCAATGTGAAACATCTTACCTCCCTGGGATTCCATACGCCACTAGATATATCGGTATTTAATACAGGACGGTTTCACACATCCACATTGTAAGATCATCAATGTGAAACATCTTACCTCCCTGGGATTCCATGCGTCACCAGATATATGGATATTTAATACAGGACGGTTTCACACATCCACATTGTAATATCATCAATGTGAAACATCTTACCTCCCTGGGATTCCATACGCCACTAGATATATCGGTATTTAATACAGGACGGTTTCACACATCCACATTGTAAGATCATCAATGTGAAACATCTTACCTCCCTGGGATTCCATGCGTCACCAGATATATGGATATTTAATACAGGACGGTTTCACACATCCACATTGTAAGATCATCAATGTGAAACATCTTACCTCCCTGGGATTCCATGCGTCACCAGATATATGGATATTTAATACAGGACGGTTTCACACATCCTCATTGTAAGATCATCAGTGTGAAACATCTTACCTCCCTGGGATTCCATGCGTCACCTGATATAACGGTATTTAATACAGGACGGTTTCACACATCCACATTGTAATATCATCAATGTGAAACATCTTACCTCCCTGGGATTCCATACGCCACTAGATATATCGGTATTTAATACAGGACGGTTTCACACATCCACATTGTAATATCATCAATGTGAAACATCTTACCTCCCTGGGATTCCATACGCCACTAGATATATCGGTATTTAATACAGGACGGTTTCACACATCCACATTGTAATATCATCAATGTGAAACATCTTACCTCCCTGGGATTCCATACGCCACTAGATATATCGGTATTTAATACAGGACGGTTTCACACATCCACATTGTAAGATCATCAATGTGAAACATCTTACCTCCCTGGGATTCCATGCGTCACCAGATATATGGATATTTAATACAGGACGGTTTCACACATCCTCATTGTAAGATCATCAGTGTGAAACATCTTACCTCCCTGGGATTCCATGCGTCACCTGATATATGGATATTTAATACAGGACGGTTTCACACATCCACATTGTAAGATCATCAGTGTGAAACATCTTACCTCCCTGGGATTCCAAGCGTCACCAGATATATTGGTATTTAATATAGGACGCTTTCACACATCCACATTGTAAGATCATCAGTTTGAAGCATTTTACCTCCCTAGCATTCTGGGGATGGGAAATATAGCCTGATATATCGTTAAATGATCTTAGTTTCAGGTAAGAGTTTGCTAAACACTTAGCAACACCGATCTCCTTTCCCAATTATTCCTGTAATCAGATAAAAAAGAAAATCTAAATACTTGAAAGACCAAAAGATTATTGTATCATCTAATCAATTCTTCAGAAATCATGATATTATCTTTTTTTTTTAAATAAATAGCGTGCTTATGAACTTTTGTTTTATTTACAGCTAATAGGACATTGGTACGTAGTTGCACAAACTAACAGATCTGGCATGCCGTCCAATTATCCTCTTGAGATAAACGAGGAAATGGAGGCCTCCAAGAAAAAAGTTAACTGGACTCTTGTCTTTACTGGTGTAGACGCGTAAGTTGCCAAGTTCAAATTTGTAATAACTAAGTGTTTAAAATACGTGAGGCAGTATATTTGTGTTTTATTACTGATGCAGATTAGGTAATATTCATAAATTGCACAAAAATTGGTTGATATATATATATATATATAAACTTTTTAAAAAATAAATTTGACAAAAAAGTAATGTCTTACAAGAGTAATGGTTCCCATAAACTAATGTTTGGATTAGAGATGTAAATTGGTTGAACCTTCCGTAGTTTAAATTTCATCTAGTTGGGGGGGGGGGGGGGGGGGGGTATATTTTGTTTTGTTGATTTAGAATAATTTCGATCATTTTATTTTTATTTTCAATGGACATTCCTGCATTTATTAATATTATAATCTAGGGAAACTCTTATTTTTTAAATTAAGATTTTAGTGTTCGGTTAACGGCACTATTAGTAGAGCCAGTACACTAAAGTTTACAACTTTTGAGATATCAGCTTCATGTTTGCGTTGTATGGGATCTCAAAGTTAAAAATTTTGGGCTGACTCGGAAAATTTTATTGAAATGCTAATTTTTAAAGGGCCCATATACACTTCAACTTTTTGCCCAACTTAATTGTGTTTGTTGTAGTTGAAGCTAGACAAAGTATAGGCAGGTTTAGAGATCAAATCACAACTTGAACAACCTTGTTGAACACATCGAAATATAAAGTTGTGCTAATCCTGTTGAAATGTGTATTGGCAAGTTGTTCGACCATGTAGGAAGACACGATTGAACATTAAGTCAAAGTGTACATGGGCAAGTTGTTCAACCAGGTTGAAAGACACGGTTGGACAATAAGTTGAAGTTTGTATGGGCAAATTATTCAACCAGGTTGAAAGACACGGTTGGACAATAAGTTGAAGTGTGTATGGGCAAATTATTCAACTAGGTTGAAAGACACGGTTTCTCACAAGTTGAAGAGTATATAGGCAAGTTCATCAACCAGGTTGAAAGACACGGTGGGAAAAGTTGAAGTGTAAATGGGCCCTTTAAGACAGAACTTTATAAAGGATAGATTGGTTAGATTTATTTGTGTTATTTATAGCAGCAATTTGGGATAAAGAATTAATTTCTATATCTATTTATTTAACACTCATTCTAGTAACTTAAAATGCTCACGAAGTGACCTATTTCACAGTGATAACATAATGAATTACAATGCTAATCTAGGCATGCCTAAACTTACAACCTATTTTTAAAGTGTTGGTACTTTCTGATTGGTTTTATTATAGTTTCTTACATTTATTTTACAGAAATAACGGTACAAAATACAACTACCCAGCAACAGGTCCACAAATTGGCAAGGCATTCTTAAATCTGACTATGTACTGCCCAGGTAATAAATTTATTTTTTTATTGCTATACACCTTTTAGTAAGCATAAATACACGTTTCAATAGAATTATATTTTAATTGATTAATTAAAATACTATTCTATTCAGTTGTATTTTTAAAAATATTATCCGAATGGTTTTATTAAACTCATTGCTAACAGTGAAAGCAAATGGTTATACTGAAAGGGAAAAGAAGAAAATTTTAAAATGCATATTAATAGAAGAAGTCCAATACCCACACACTTCTTTTTCAGTGGAAATAATAATACATAATTAAATAATAGAATAAGCTGACAGATGTGATCCCAGGTTACTCCTTGAGTTACACCATCACTTAAAGCAAGAAGAGTTACATGAAAGATTCTGTCAAAATGATTGAATTTAATGATGAGGTCATAGCTGAAGAGTAGGATGCCCTTATGCTTCTTTACATTACATTTATTTAATTAATTGTTTATTCATTTTTCCCCCATTTCAGAGGCCCGAAGGAACTATAACCACGATATCACAATATTGGGATCAGACAAAAAGAACTTCATAGTGCTGTTCAGCTGTAACTTTCCTAATCCCAACCAAGGTAGATAATATATTTAAATAATTATAAAATATCTTCTACATATTTATTTATTATATTATTTGCTTTATATTTACTACGTTGTCATTATATTTAAATAGGGATTAATTACCGGTTATATACAGTTTTTGGATCCAAAGTGTACATGAAAACCTAGGTTCAATATGGATTGAATATGATTTAGATCAAGATACGATGCACTAAATTCTGGGATCCTATCTGGATCGAGTCTCATGGAAATACCTGCGCAGAGTGTGAGCCCCGGAAACATGCCCCTAGCATGTTTCCGTAGGAACTAGTCAAATCTAAATGTAACCTTTGTTTGTCATTTTAACTTATGTTTTTAAAAACAATCACAACAAACATGGTTATAATTGGTAAAGGTTACAAAATTATTTATTATTATGATTGGTGTATTGAAAACGTGTTGAATACGGATTCAATACTACTCATGGAAACACCTAACTTGTTAAATCCCAAATCAGAAATCAATCCGTATTTAAAAATCAACGTAATAATTATCAACAATGTGTTTAGATCACCGAACGGCCGACACATAGAAAAGAAAGCCCATAAGAGTTAATATTTAACTTGTTTTGGAGAATGGTCCTGACATTAAGTTCTCATATGGTTGGTTCCCTTTCTTCCCCGTGGTCTGCTTCCTTCCTGGCTTATAGCTCTTTTTTAGGTACCATTTTTTATCAAACTCTCGTAATATGTCCAACCCATCTCAGCTGATTAGTTTGAACTGTCTTTATTAGAGCTGATATGGAGTTTATCTCGGATGTTTTGATTTCCTATTTTATCTCTTATTGTTTCCCCTTTCCCTTAAGTTGATAAATCATTTTCGAAATTTGCAATCATAAGTAAGAACTGTTTACAAAATTAACATTCAGAACCATAGTTTAAAATAAGATAATTTGTATTTTTTTTGTATGGCAGTATGTTTACAAATTATTCATGTAAGTAAAATTAATTTTTGAAACATTTGTGGCAACATTAACTACGTTTTCATGGGTTTTCAAACCTGATTTGGTATTTAAAACCCCACGAAAACAGTGATTTTAAAAAGTTTTGAGTTCAAGGTTACAGCAGCAAATTTTCGGTTTTGTATGGACACTGTTGAAAAAAATAAAAAAAAATGCATGGAAATGGATATTGAATTGGAAATAGAATAGAGATAAGCAGTAGGTATTGTGAGTGGAGCTATGATGACCTTACTCAACTATACATAGTCTGGGAGTTTATACGTATCAAAATTGATGCGAAAACTGTATTCGAAACTCCACATAGAAAAATTGATGTGAAAACTGTATAGAAACTCCATTATCCTTTGAAACAGTTTTCAAAACAGTTGTAACCACCTCTGAAAACGTAGTAATTGATTACCCATTCAAAAAACTACTTAACTTATAGGTATATTTTTGTTACAGGTTATTATTGGGTGTACTCACGAACTGCTGGAGTAACTGTTGATAAGCTTCCAATTAAGCAACAAATTGCCATAAGTAATATTCTAACAGCAAATGGATTCAGTCCATTCGAAATTAGATACGTAAGATACACAGGATAAACAACTCTGCGTCAATATTATCAACTCGTCATTGCCAAGATAGACAAAAATATCCGCATAAGGAACAGACAATTGAAAAACTTCAGAAAAAAAAAATATATCCTGCAGAATATATTCTCAAATGTATTATGTATTCTTCTAAGTTCCTATAGTTCCTTATGATGAAATTTATATTTATTTGTATATTTTTTTTAATTAATCCCAGATTTCCTGATGTTTTTGTCATATTGTATAAAAGTAGTTTGCCAATTTCTGTGGCACTTTGTTTCCTCGTGTCAATAGGCACATGAAAAAAACAAACCGGTGGAGAGCGGCCATGTCCCGCCCTTTTTGGTGAACATGGTGATTTTCATGATCCTGAATACAAACTTAGTTAGTAGGCCAATAATCAAGTTAATGGTGTTTGTCACTTGACAGGGGAACACTTTTATTTCGAGTAATATTTGACTTACTAACCTATTAAGTGACAAACTACCATCAACTTGATTATTGGCCTACTAACTAAGTTCGTACTCAGGATCATGAAAATCACCATGTTCACCAAAAAGGGCGGGACATGGCCGCTCTCCACCGGTTTTTTTTTTTCATGTGCCTATTGCCAAGCTATGTCCAGCAGACGAACTTAGCCGACCATATATTCTTAAAAGGCACCAAAAGATTTACTTGTACCTACACAAAATTCTTGCTTGATATTAGTCAGACACTTGTTTGCACTCTATTTCCTGGACTATTGAATTTGAGCAAAAACTTAAATTCGATATGGCACCGACAATGAGTTAATTTTAACGTACCATATACATTTCATAAAATATCGGATAAGTGTAGGTTTCGATAAGATATGGTGTTTAGCAAAAATGTTTAACAGCAGAAACGGAACCAAAAATGTTCTTCTATTTTTGAAAGGGATATCGGACCAGGAATTTGAAGACGGAGGAATTAAAAAAAAATATATTCGTTAAAATAGTCGTAATGCTTCCGTTATCTTCGATCAGCTTGGAAGCACTAATTACGTGAATTTAAATATTTCTGGTAGCATTTATTTTAGTATAAGCATTCATCTTTTCTATGCTTAAAAGAGAAATATATTTAAGTTTTCTTTCTTCTAGTCCCTAATGTATAACACTTATTTGGAGTAGTTGGGTCTTTTAGGGTATAATAAGTACAAATTTACTTTTCAATTATGGCTATATTTCGACCTACTTGGTCATCTTCAGGCCTAAAACATCGAAACATCATACACATGAGATTTATATAAACAATTTTTACACTATTATTACGTCAAAAGCTACAGTAACTAATACATTAAGTTTTTTTATTGTAATCGATTTCAAATAAAATATAAAAAATAATTAAATGTACAACATCTTACCTAGATTGAAAATGTAAAAAATTTTTGTTTTTGCGTCATATGTTGGAAAGAAAGATATTATCACCTTTTTGGTTCGTCATTTACAATAAAATACATCACATCATATCACATAACATTAACAATTAAACCATTAACATTTGTCAAATAAATAATTAAAAAATATAATAAATTAATAAAATGCATGGTAAAAGCGGTAACCTGGATGTAACCTATCCTATTTTAATTAAATAATATATTTTTATTTTGCGTAATTATTAAAAAATATAATTTATAGTACTATTTTATCCGTATGTTTTTAATTAAGAACTAGTTTTTGTTTAATTGAAATTATTTTGGTTCATTTATTTAGTTATTTCTATATATTTGGCGGGAATTATGAATTTTAAAAGTTAGGTATGTAAATATTTTTTAATTATATTTTTTTGGTTTATTATATTTTTTAAATATTTATTTGACAAATGTTAATGGTTTAATTGTTAATGTTATGTGATATGATGTGATGTATTTTATTGTAAATGACGAACCAAAAAGGTGATAATAACTTTCTTTCCAACATATGACGCAAAAACAAAATTTTTTACATTTACAATCTAGGTAAGATGATGTACATTTTATTATTTCTTATATTTTATTTGAAATCGATTACAATAAAAAACTTAATTTATTAGTTACTGTAGCTTTTGACGTAATAATAGTGTAAAAATTGTTTATATAAATCTCATGTGTATGATGTTTCGATGTTTTAGGCCTGAAGATGACCAAGTAGGTCGAAATATAGGCATAATTGAAAAGTAAATTTGTACTTATTATACCCTAAAAGACCCAACTACTCCAAATAAGAAATATATTTGTATTTAATGTGGTGAAAGAATAAAAGATAATGCATATAATGCTGTAGAGTAAATTGAGGTTATAGTAAAATAGGTTAAAAATTGACGAGGAAAATTCTTAGATTAATTATGATTTGTATTGGATAGATTGTTTTTAAATGCATAGGTTCGCAACATATTGAACTTCCAGGACCACTGACAGACCCGTGGTAATTATGTCTAATGAACCCTTTATCTTCTAAAGAAAAAAGCATTTTTTTTTCACCCAAAACCGGGATTTAAACAAAATTTTCCTATTTTAGTTGTTTTCTTTTAAGACAATTTAAGTGGTTTTTAGCTGAATATGGGTCTATGTCACGCATAACTCCCACAGTTTTTAAACTGGAGGGATGAAACTTGGTAAAATTAAAACAGTTCTTAAATGTATAGTAATGCCACCCGGAATATTATACATTTATGCGGTCCTTTGTCAAAATCAAATTATTTATAGATATTATACAAATTAAGGCGTAGTTTATTTAATGATAAGAAATAGTTTACATAAATGAAATTACAATTATTTAATTATTACTTGTATGAGACACTTTTCACTGATAACTAATATTCTAATGAACCTTGAAATATTTAATAGATTTTATACTTTAAAATGGTTTTATAATAACTTATTTCGTATTTTCTTTGTAAATGATGAATTTGAAATTGCAACATATAGTAAACTATTTTATTAAATTATTTGGAAGTATTTTCTCAATACGTTAATTTAGAAGTTAGTTTTATTTCCCAAAAGAATAATTTAGAACATTACACCACAATGTACAACAGTTTTTGATAACAACCTTAAAAGTTCCAATTATTAGATAATTAGTCACATGATATTTTGATCTGTTTCGATTCCCAGTTATGACATTCACGCTAAAGGAAATTTATATGGGGCTGAATTTATGAGTGGACTAATTATGACATACTAACAGACCCACAGACAGAAACGAGACCTAAAATGTTCCTTGATGTCTAAACCGGATTTCAGAATATGGAGACATAAAAGTCGCTTCAAAATTAACACTTCGCTTTATTAACCTTCGGTAAACTCTGAAGCAAAATTTCATTCATCAGAATCATCAAATTACTTCCGTTACCATCGGTAGCATTGGAATGATAAATAGTAATCAAATTTAAATTTAAAATTATCCAGAGACAACATACCCTAACATCCAAATATCCCCGAAAACACTGTCTCTGAAAACACTCTGAAAAACTCTGAAACTATGAATATGAAATGTTGTAGGTAGCTTCTTCTTACTACCTAGGTGTTTCTACAGAGATTCAAGGTCATTTGTATGCAGAATTTGACATAACGATATCTCCGTACCCAATTGCACTATAACCTTTCAATTTAGAAGTTGGTTTCTAATGTAAACAAAATTAGTGAAAGGATTTTCATTCGGCCATTTTGATTAACCCTTAAATGCTAATGGTAATTGGATGGCTGGTAGTACTAAACTTTCGTCGATTCGACTAACATAATGCAGAAAATACATTTTTTGGGTTGTTTATATTTTTTGCACTTTTATAAAGAGAAAACTATTAAGCACTCATTATTAAATCTTTTAGTGAGATATACAAACATTTGATGACAAATAACTTAGTAGGAGCATCAGAAGAATCTGAAATTGAGTGAACATTAATGAACCAGGTTCCAGGCCCCAGATTATCGGCCATTGGTCTCTAGCCCAAGGCCAATTACCCTAGGCCCATTTCCCCTTACCCCTAGGCCTATTGCCCCTTACCCCAGGCCCATGTTCCCAGGCTATAGGCTCATTCGACGACCAATTAATTCCCTACGTCTATTACTAAACGTTAGTCGAATCGACGAAGTAGCTTTGACGGGAATTTGCCAGAAAACGAGTGTATCTTCAAAAGGACTTCTACCGCTACACTAGCAGGTGTGTTACTAACCAGTGCAAGCACTGCAGAAGGATGGGGTACCCATCACCATCACATACGAGCGTCAAAGGATAAGGTTCAAACTGTGCTCGTCGATTCGACTAACATTAGCATTTAAGGGTTAAATATGGTAGCCACACTTATTTGAAACCAAGTATACATATATAAAATATTTCTCCATTTCCCTAAGGCGGCTTTCACACCAAAGTAGCAAGTCGCAGGTTGCATGCGTCCTAGTAACAACGGATTATCTAAGGATTATCTACACCGAAGATGCATGTGCGACTGCATCCTGAAAGCAAGTGGCGAGTGCGACTCGAGAACCTGCCAGCCTGTTCTCGAGTCGCACATGCCACTTGCGACTCCTTAGATTACCTCGACTCCTTAGATAATCCGGTGTTACTAGGACGCATGCCACCTGCGACTTGCTACTTCGGTGTGAAAGCCGTCTAAAGGTTAACATTCAAAATGTTCTTCCCCCGTAGTTGAAGTCAATTCATGATTGGTAAATTCATAATGGTTCTTTTCTAAGTGGAAGGAGGGATAGATGTAAGGGGAGAGGATTTAGGAAAGTCTTTGGGATCTAAATACTCTCTTTTAGTAAAATAACTAATGTTTCTTGACAGTAGTTAGTAAGCCTATCAAACAAATAATTCGTATTAAATAAACCCAACAAATTAATGAAATCAACAAAAATAACACGGGAATCCATCATGTTCATTTATTAAAAACCTTTAATTATAAAAAGAACCCACTACATATTTTTCATCATAGTCTTCCTATTACTTAACACTAACGATACGATAACACATTGTGCACAATGTTATTTGTCTCGAAATCTTAAGCTAACTATACATAATGTAGATACAATCACGCTAATAATAACGTTCAGACTGAGACATATTGCAACATAAGGCGCAAAAGAAAATTGATAAACGAAACTTAATGTCAGAAATCATTGATATAAACTATGCAATAGTAGAAAGTTAATTACTGTAAAACTGTTTCTGCGCTGTTACTTTATCTATGTTATATACGACTAGATTAGACAATGAGTAACAAAATAATAAATTCTTATTTTTATTAGATTGACGTGGTTTTTACATTAACAATTTAGTTGCAAACAGTTTGTGGAGCTATAGACTTAAAATTTAATTGGATTTTTTTTAGAGCTTTATAGAAAGGAAAAATGGTAAGTCATTATTTTTATTATTAATTAAGTAATAAATAATATCTTAATACTATTAATATTTATTGAACAATAATTAAATTAAAGACATTATTATTTATAGAAATAATAATATAAAGTTTTCTTATTTGCCTCTCGAATGAAAAATAAAGAATATATTATGTATTTTCAATGAAGAATTCAGAAAACAAATTTAAAAATCACAGGGAAGTACTTGCGTCCAACAACTTTTTAGAGTTTCGTAGATGATTTAGCACACCCAATATAATTATAATTTCTTTCGACCTCAGGAGTCTCTGGTTCGATCCCTCGTAGGGTCATAACGTTTTTTATCGGTAATAACGACAAGGTAAATTACATTTTTTAGGAAATTTTCATCGCCCTACCATAAGGTATTAGCAAGAATTATTTTAAAATTTTAAGACCACCCGTTTTATAGTGCTTGGGGGGGGGGGGGATTTTTTTGGTATATTTTCAACTCATAAAACAGGTGAAGAATGCAAAATTTAAAAAAGCATATATGTATTTGTATCGTAATATTCAGCAGCTTTCATTTGATATTTCACTCGAAAATATTTGAGTTTACCTCAATTTTGCGAATATTTAATTTTTAACTTTGGTATATTTTTCCTACGGTTGGGTAAAAAAATTGCAAGTGTTTTAAAGTTTAGCTCTTTTTAGCTTAAACGGTTCGGGGCTATGAAGCAAAGAGAGAGAGACAGACGGTTACATCATCCTCGGGATAAGTGTTTTGAGAAGTATTTACGAAACTATAAAAATTTTGAACTGTAATAATTATATAAAGGGCTTAGGCCAGCCAAAGGGCTTAAACATCTATATATTATGTAATAAATGGCACGCGGTTTGGCATGTCACCCTTTCCTTCAGCTACATAAACCGTATAATTGGACGGACGCCACTTCACTAATGATGCTACACAATCATATCACGATTCTGGGAGAATACGGAGAGTGGAGCAGATTCTCAATCGGGAATCAAATGATATTATGGAAATGGAATAAAATAATATGATAAATGTGTTATCTTTTTCTGCTGAAAAATTTTACTGCAGAACATTTTTCTGTTATAAAAGTTAAAAGGAAAAATGCATATTTACAAGATGTAATAAAACAGTTAAAAGGAAAAATGCATATTTACAAGATGTAATAAAACTGGTTGTTATTATTGCTAATATGATTGTTTCTAAATCTAAATTAATGTCACTATGAAATAATAATGTGAGACAAATTAGCAAATTGATTGAACTATTATTGTGGTTTGAGGCCGTTCATTGGATTTTTAGTTATCTTCTTTGTATATTTCCTTGGCCGTTTGTATGGTTTAATAATAGTGTGGCCGTTCTTTCGTTTGTTAGATCTTGTATTTGTATGTTTGTTTTTACTTATTTTATTTATTTGCTTGTTATTTCGTCCTCATGTTAGTTTATTTGCTTGTTTGATCATCCACATGTTAGTTTATTTGCTTGTTTGATCATCCACCTGTTGGTTTGTTTCCTTGTTTGATCATCCACATGTTGGTTTATTTGCTTGTTTGATCATCCACATGTTGGTTTGTTTCCTTGTTTGATCATCCACATGTTGGTTTATTTGCTTGTTTGATCATCCACCTGTTGGTTTGTTTCCTTGTTTGATCATCCACATGTTGGTTTATTTCCTTATTTCGTTGGACTTATTATTTTTGTATGTTTACAGTTTTTCCAACAGCCAAGTCTCTGGTAGATTTGTTACATCAAACAACTTATTTCAATACTATTTCATATATAAATTGGCACTTCTTTAGATTATTACTCACTTTATAAAAAAATGCTTGCATATGAGTCTGCAAGACAGTGAGATATTTTCATGTAATGCTTTATGATGTCGTTTTTTGGTAACGCTTGTGTAACGCTTTTTGGTGTCGTTTTTTGGTAACGCTTTTCGAGTTTATGTGCCAAAGTAAAGACATGAAAATGTCAAAAAGAGGGAATAATTAATCTAAAGAAGGTATACGGAATGTTCTTCGTACTGTTACTCCCCCTATTAAAACAGAAGTTTAATATTCCCTTTTCCCAAATATACATTGGACTAATCATCCCTTTGTCTTAATATATATTTAGACAATCATTTATATAAAAAAAATATAGGGGAGTAACAATCCAAAGAAGTACCAATTACTTTCTGTTCTACATTATTCTATTATTACACCAGGAATAACACTGTTTCTATAGAATGTAGACAACAGATTCGTTCAAAATAGCATTAATTTATTACTGAAAGTATGTTTCAGTGTTTGATAGCAGTTGCACTTTGTTTGCTGACAGTATCTTTGTCAGTGATGGTTCAGAAGGGAGATGCACAATGCCAGGAGCTGAAGCCAATAGATGGATTCAAAAATGATTTTGTAAGTGGACGAATTTTTGGATAGCTACATTCTTGAAATTTAGCGTTTAATTAAAGTTATATTTATTTTGGTCACAATACCTATAAAGGCGGAGATACACATGCCGTCAAATTGGGGAAGTAGCTTGCATGCCTATCTGCATGCCAAGAGGGTATTTGCAAGTTCCTGGCATACCAAGGATTTGGGAATGGAGGACTGAGAATGCATTATTAATAAAACATCTTTCTATTCTAAACATAATTTCATTTAATAACATTATTTTCAGTTGGAAGGAAAATTTTACTGGATACTACAAAAGATTGCGTATGATAACCAAAGAGATTATCAATGTTACATGACTAACTCGTTCGTTGACGGCAAGGTTTGGACATTCATTGACATGCATCAATATAGGTATGTTAAATATACATGTTTGTTTTTTCAAGTTTGATAAGCTTATCACATTTTCTGTTTTTGCGTTTCGTTTGCTATTTGTAAAATTGATAAGGATACGTTAAATGACAAAGTAAGTTTCATGCTTAGCAATTATTAGGTAATTTTAAAAAGATCACTGTGTTCAGATACTTAAAGAACTTGTTTGAATTTGTAGTATTTGAAATAATTATAGGAAATAATTTTTAAATTTATGTTTTTAAGGTATGATGGCTGGTATGGTAGCTGTTCGAGTTCACAAGACGATTCAACGTGTCAAAATGGGAATAAGTATGTATGGGATTAAGGATCGTCCATTTTAAGTGCATTAAAAGAGACCAACTTTTAAAATATATTTATAATTGACAGTTGATTTCTATATTTTTTAGTTATGAACAGTTTGTGAAGGAGGTTGGTGTGATGGATACTCCGGGTCACTGGAATGTTTCTTCGCATCACCCAAGTAAATATAATCAATTTTATTATTAGAATCTGTAAATCATTAAAATTTTTATATGCTGGCAGCAGAATGAAAATGGAGGACCTTGGTAGCACGTTTACGAGAGGAGCTGGCTTTCCTATGAATAACGTTAAACGCATCGGGAGTGGTCACATCTTGGATGGGTGCCTACAGATCTAGGTTCAATTCTATGACCGGGCCCCTCGCTCGGAATTCCCCCAGCATTGCATGTGACTAACTAGTTGTGCATGTCAATTGTAAGAGTTATACAGCTGATGTAGCAACCCACTAACCCAGTGTCATCCATTAAATATACAGTTGTATAAGTCCTTTGACAAGTCAAAGCCCTGCACTCACCATATAATATAGACTCAAACTGCTTTATAAAATATAAAAAAAAACTGCATTGCTTTTCATTAAGAAAATTAGTTAGTCATTATGCAGTTAATAGTATTAATTTTGAATTATATGATATTTATTTAAAATGAAGGTAAACAAGTAAAGGTCATAAATATTAAATGCGATTATTAGTTCAATTACTCAGTATATTGTCATAAACCATAAATAAAATATACACTGGCATCGAATACACATGTGTACACTGACGATGACTGTGTTTGCGAAACTGGTCTGTATTTTAAGACATTTTATGAAAATATATTTAAAGGTTTCTCATTTGAGGAATAGCTTAAAGGTTATACAAAAAAGAACAATTATTAATTTGGTAGTTTATTCAAAACCATTTAACTGGTGAGAAGTGAAGGATGAATACAGGGGGGCCATCCTGCGATTGATCTTCTTCTTCAACCCAGAAGATGAAAATGTCATTGAATCATAGAGATTGATATTCTTCTTCTACCCAGGAGAAGAATATGCCATCGAGTCGTGGGATTGATCTTCTTCTTCTACCCTGAAGAAGAATATGCCATCGTGTCAGTGGGATTGATCTTCTTCTTCAACCCAGAAGAAGAATATGCCATCGAGTCAGTGGGATTGATCTTCTTCTTCTACCCAGAAGAAGAATATGCCATCGAGTCAGTTGGATTGATCTTCTTCTTCAACCCAGAAGAAGAATATGCCATCGAGTCAGTGGGATTGATCTTCTTCTTCTACCCTGAAGAAGAATATGCCATCGTGTCAGTGGGATTGATCTTCTTCTTCAACCCAGAAGAAGAATATGCCATCGAGTCAGTGGGATTGATCTTCTTCTTCTACCCTGAAGAAGAATATGCCATCGAGTCAGTGGGATTGATCTTCTTCTTCAACCCAGAAGAAGAATATGCCATCGAGTCATTGGGATTGATCTTTCTTCTTCTACCCAGAAGAAGAGAGTTATTTAAGACTCGATCGCATATTATTCTTCTGGGTAGAATAAGAAGATCAATCCCACTGACTCGATGGCATATTATTATCCTGGGTTGAAGAAGAAGATCAATCCCAGTGACTCGATTGCATTTGAGTCAGTGGGATTGATCATCTTCTTCTGGGTTGCAATCGAGACAGTGGGTCTTAACGGATCTTCAAGCACGACTGCCGGTGGTACCGAAAATTCCAGGTAGAATAAATAATCTGGCGTTGTCATATCAAGGTTTTACACTTTAACTAAACTATTTGACACTTGGGCTAAAATCAGCAAGCCCAGTGACCATTTTTACCCAGGAAAAAATCCGAATTAAAAAAAAAACATAAATCATAAACATTCTCAGTAATTGAACTAGTGATAGTGTTTGTTATTTAAAGCCTTTTATAAAGGTTAACTTCATTATTGTCAATATATTGTTATTATTCAAATGTACTAGATGCTGCATATCCTTAGTGCCTGTATTAAAATTGGAGGTCAATTTAAATCCTTCCGGATTTTTAGCTCAATGAAAAAACTAAGTTTAAATTTCAGTTCTTTTTGGCTGCAGAACAAAAAAAAAGTGCTTGGGTGAGGTAATATAATATAAAAACCAATAATCTTAAAGTAGGATATGTATGTCTTTTACTTAAGAATAAAATAGAGATTAAATTTTTAATTGATCTATAATCAATAAAGCATATTTTAATGTTTCCAGATGGGACTCCATTCACATATTCATTAACGGCAATAGCTGGAAAGTCTAAGACGTATGTGCTACTCTACAGCTGTAACCCTGACAGTAAGTTTTTAACCTAGGGACTAAAGTAGTATTCATTTTGAAATATTAGTGGCAACAGTTCCTCGTAATCATAATCAATTTATAATATGTAAATTGTAGCTGCTTCCTTGGATTTTTCGGATCTTAATTTTTAGGGTTTCGTTGGTAAAACCAAAAAAAGAAACCCTTATAGTTTCGTTCATGTGTCTGTCTGTCTGTCACTCTGTACGGTTCCAATAACTTTTGAATAAAAAGAGATAGACACGTGAAACTTTCCAATATTAAAGATCGTTTTGACGCGCACACAGGAAAAAGCGAACTCAAAATTATCAGCTGGTCAAATCCAAAATGGCGGATAACTCACGTCATGCGAAAAAAATGGGTATATCAAATGAAAGGTATTGAAGAGTAGAATAGAAATATATATACCACTTAGGGATAGTGCTTAATTTTCAGCTCCATTTTGTCAAAAAACATCGAAATTTTGCGTGTCCCCCCCCCCCCCCCCCCTAAAATCGTATTTCCGCTCATACTAAAAATATAGAAAAATATGCAAAATGTGGGCCATAGAAAAAATAAGAATAGCAACTTGGTCGGAATAACTGGGAATCCAAGATGGCGGCTAATTGCTGTCACGGGGAAAATTTTTTTTTTCAAAATTTTGAGTGGGGTATCAAGTGAAAGGTATTGAAGAGTAGATTACAAAAATATATAACACTTGTAGAAAGCGTTTAAGTTTCTACGCCATTTTGTCAAAAACATCCGAATCCCCCCCCTCCCCAACTACTAATTTCATGTTTACAACACCAACGAAACCCTTTTTACGTGAGACTTCACGCACTACCAATTTATTTATTTAGGTGTTTAGTTGAATATTTTGGATCCCAATTTTTTTTTGCTACAGAGGAATATTAGAAAATATTCCGTAATTTACTAATAAATATTAGTTTTCATCTGAAATAAAAAAAAAAAGAAGCGTAAAGTTTGAATGGAAGTTTGATAAAAATAAATATGCCCTACCCTATACGAACATAAATGCCATGTGTGATATATCTACCATATGATGATTTATGACTATAGTGAAGTGAAGAACTAATCCTATCATAACCTGATTATGATTTTTATTTTTTTAATCAATTTTAATCAGTAGGTACATAACTTCTTTTACGTCATTTATGTACATAAACTGTGGAAAAATAATTTAAAAATGAAATAAATATAAATAAATTGATATTGAAATTGACCTTCCAAACATATTGTATAAACTTAATCGTTATCATACTGAATTATTAAGATAAAATCCATCAAAACAATTTTGATTAATTGGTTGTTTTATATGTTGCTAGATGGTCAATTTGCTTTGTGGTTTCTCTACCATAATAGAGTCAATGCCGGACAGATTGAACAAGAAACACTCAGAGGTGTAATTCAAGGTCTGAGTACGAATGACTTGAATACGATTGGAGCTTATCTTGTTGATAACACGGAATGTGCCTGCAAGTAAACGTATTGTGTCTGCAAGTAAGCGCATTGCGTCATCAAGAAAACTTGCCATCAGATCAGTGTTCAACATACATAAAAAATGAAGAAATAAAGGTAGACCAAGATGTGATGGACCCCGAAAAAACTGTTGCTTACCTTCGTTAAAAATCGGAAGTCACGGGTATTGCCGAAGTCAGAATAGTTAGATAGCTCTCTTCATGACAATCAAAATCAAAATAAACATAGAAGTTGTCAAAAAAAAAAATCATTGTTAACAAAAGAATAACATTGAGTTTTTTCCTACCAAATAATAACTGCATCTCCTACGAAAATTCACAGTAGCAGTGTTTTATAACACTTTAAATGTTGCTGTGTTTTCTCAGGCTTTAAATTATAAAATGATGCAGTTTTATCAGGCTTTAAATTATAAAATGATTACAAATAATTAAATCTTGAAATGTTTATTTACATTCAGAGAGCGCAAGATTTAGGTTAAATAACCTGCACCCGGCAAACCTTCCATAATATACCTATTATCAAGGATCTTATAAAATTGATTATAAATTGATTAAAAGGATTATAAATTGATGGAGCAATAAGTATACCTCCTGGGTAAAAAATTGTCACCAAGAACTTGGAAAAAAATCTTCATAAAATTACCACTGTGCATGCTCAGAACTTTTAAGTGGGACGAATTTCTTCCCGACTGTTATCCATTGTTTATTTTAAATGAAAGGTTACAATATAATATTTTTTTAATCGTTTTCAATTAAATATTTCTTGTTCAATAATTATTAATATCAATTAATTTCGAAACGGGTTATTTCTATTGCAGAATAAGATTTTTTCTACAAAATTGTCACAGTTTACCTTTTAAAAACATTTATAGGGAATGTAAAAAAATGTAATACATACAATTTTAAAAAGTGTAACGTAAATATTATACGTAATATATATATTATGAAATATGAAACGCGAGTGGAAGAAAACTAGTTTTAAAAACATCATAACCTGATCGAATTCTTCATATTCTTCTTCATTTTCTATAGTTATAACCATACGGGAAGGTAATCTATCCCACAAGATTTTCCAAGTTCTTGGCGACACTTTTTTCGCCTAGTGCTCCATCCCTATTTTATAAGATCCTTGCATCGTGTTCATATTTGCAACACACTCTATTTTATTAAATAATTAACAAAAAGAAAAGAAAAATTCAGGTACATGGCACATAAAAACAAGTCTAGCACACTCCTCCGATCGCATCACTTCTTGGTCGATCTTTAACGAGTATAATATAAGTTATAAGTTATAAATATAATAAATACAACATTTTTAGTCGATTTTCTTTATTTTTTAATGTTATGAAATAATTTCCCAATCTATATTATCTATTTTAATTTTGCCTAACCTAATGCAATTAGTTACAATGCAATCTAATCAATCATTCAGTAGAATGCATTTTGAATACAAACTTGTTTAAATAAAAACTTTTGATATTGTAGCCCCAAATGTAATGGGCTCTACAGTAAGTGAGTAAGTTATAGCCTAACTCAGTCGGCTTGCTATGTGGGCGGGGATTTGAACAGTGTTCCCTCTGCCTCCTGACAACTGCCTTGAGTTAACGCAACTTAAAAATGGTCGTCATCCCAGTGGCGTATCCAGGGGGGGGGGGGGGGGGGGGGGCACAGGGGGCACGTGCCCCCCCCCCCAGTCGGGCCTAGACCCAAAAGAGTAAACAAGAAAAAAAAAAAAAATACGCCGTATTTTTTTTTTAATACATATTTTTACATTCACCTCATATTCAATTTCACCTCAGAAATGCATAAAAGCGCTGTTTTGAGAGGTCATATTTTCAAAACTTTCCGGGGGAGGACCCCCGAACCCCCCGCCATAGATCCCCCCCTCCAATACAATTAACTCCAGGCGCCGCCCATGACTTACAGTAAGATATTGTACTGCAGTAAGCATCAGCATAACATTTTCTGACGAATGCGTTCTAAAACAGTTATTATTACTTGGGCGCAGGGATTTTTTTTTTTTTGGGGGGGGGGGGGGGGAGCTGCTTTTTTGAATTAGTAGGTCCCTTTTCTTGTTTCCTCTACGAACCCCCCCCCCCCCCCCAATCTAAACTGACTTAGAATGTGCCCCCTCCAGACCTAGCCGCTGGATACGCCACTGCGTCATCCCGCTCTAATTAAGAGGATTAATAACCAAAGTATAAAGGGATTTTGAACTTGAGCACTCACTGGAGTAACTTAGAGGAATAGAGGATAGGAAAAATAGAAACTGGAGAATGGGGAATCCAGGGATAAGGAATAATTTAAGGTAGGGTATTATAAAATGGGATACAAAAAAACAAATAAACTAAAGATTAAATTAAGGAATATGTTTATTCTTTATTGTGCAAGTTCATATGTTTGTTCTTTATTGTTCACTTGCATGGCCCAGGGTACATAACAAATAAAAACGGTAATTATTTAGATTTGCACACAATTGCACACTTGACCTTTAAAGCAAGGGGAAGGTCACAGTCTACATGAATTTTCGAAATTTAAATTTTGGTACACAAGGTTATGGGGTTAAAATGTCAAAGCAATGAAAACCCTTCATGATGACTACCTTTGAAAAGCTCTTTTAGAGTACAGTAATTGTTGTTATGTACATTTAGGGGGGTAAAATGGAAAAATATATATAACAGTCAACGTATGTGACAGTGTATGTGTGTGTGTATGTTCTTTAAACAAATTTACAGTTTTAGTCCGAACTCAATAAAAATTTGTACACTTGACGCTCAAAGTTTCGAATTTTAAATTTTGGTACACAGGGGTACAGGGTTTAAGTAATGGATACGGGGTTAAAGTAATGAATTCCCTTCATGATGCATATCGTTTAAAAGCTCTTTAAGAGTACAGTAATTGTTGTAATGTACTGTTTTGTCATATTTGCATTTAGGAGGGGGTTAAATTGGGATATTTGCAAATTATCTTATTAAAGAGGAAGGGGTGTAGAAATAAGTGGGAGGGATAGAATCTAGATATTCTCGCGTAGTAAAATAATTAAAATGTTTCTTGATGGTAGTTTATAAACTTATCAAATTAAAATAACACTCTGTAGTGAAGCACAGGTATCCAGCAAGTATAAAATAAAATATTCCCCACAAAACTAACAGTATTTACCTATAGGGCCCTTCACAATCAGTCTCCTAAGAGCTGTCTTCTGCTCGGTTAAAGAATAATAATAATTATGAACTAGTGTCGTACTTATTGGTTTAACTGGGTTATTGCAAATAAAATTAAACAAATGGTTTCAATTAAATATAATGATAGAAAAAAAATATATGGTAGATGATAGGTGTAGGGTGAGGAAAAAGGGAAGACCCTCGGAGGAGTGGGGGAAGGGGCCCAAGCCGTTAATAAAATATACACACTGAACTGCAGCACACCCAAGTAGAGGTTGAACTAACTAAACTTCTCGATATCAAACACTCCCCTAATATTTACTTATTAACCTTTATATTTGTATGAAATAAACACAAATTTAAAAATTTTTCTTCTTAAGTAAATATAAGTTTTTAAATACATAAGATCTGTTTAATTATTTATTTACATTTTATTTAAACGAGCCTTTTAGATTCAATTATTTTTTAATATATGTTGCCGGTTTAATATTACAAGCTAAAATTGGTTGGTTATTTTATGATTCAATCAGCTTAAGACTGAAATTATCATTTTAACCGAGTATACTTAGTAATAACGATAAATTCATATATAACCTAATTTTTTCTAACTGGGTTACATCTTGCCTTCCAGTGACCCATTATTAACTTAATGTCTAATGTCTAAGTAAGAGTAAAACGTTGAGATTCTAATTAGCGATTTTTAAAATTTTGTTTTGTCCTTTCATAGTCACAGACTCAAACCTCTCCAGATCATAGTGCTCCTCCTAGCTTCTTAGGCAGTTCAGGAGTAGGTAGTTCCTAGTTCCAAAAAGTGGAACCTTTCTGTGGCAGTCCTAGAAACGTGACTTTGATTACAACATTGTACTATTATACTATTTAAATGACGGGTAAAATATTTACAAAACAAAAGAAAAAAAAAACTTTTTTAATTTAATTTTATCTCCTGAGGGAAGAAAAGTTATGATATTCGATTAGCTTTGAGGGACTAAAGTAAGTCAAATTACTACTATGAGGAACTAAGTGAGTCCTGAACTCAAAAAGTAGGGAGAAAATAAGGATTGCCAACTTAATTATTTTATAAATAGTAGAGAATGAATGGCTAATGTTGTGAAGTTGTTGAAATCAGGTTGACAACACTGCTTTTTTAACCTTGTTTATCATTATTTTTACACCTGCATCTAAATAACCTTCTATTTGAATTTAATTAAAATTCTTATTTGTTAGTGTTAGCGAATTTTCGAAGAAAATTAAGCTATTGCAATGGCTTCAAACTTTTTGTAATGCGATTTTTCGAATCCGTTTTAGACCATTCTGAATCCATTCCTAAAATTTAACACTTTTTTATGTAGGTACGTATATATGTATGTATTTATGTATATATGTATTTGTCACTCTAAACGATATCTCCCCTTAGGATGCACTTAAAAATTTCAAACAAATTTTAAAATGTCAATAATATCAAAAGAAAGGATGAGTTCGTTGGCCAGAATTTTTGGAGTCCATTTAGGGGTAAACTGTTGACCATTTAGGGTCAAAAATAGACTTTAAAACTTGTTTTTTTCCATTTTACCCCCCTCTTATATGAAAATATGACCAATGTGTACATAACAACGATTACTTCACTCTTAGAGTTTTCCAACGACATGCATATTGAAGGGTTTATACTATTTTGACATTTGTACCCCGTACCCCTGTGTACCAATTTTTTTTTTTTTTTCACTCATCCAAATTCTAAACAAAAATTTTCCTATATAATCATAAGCCAATAATACACAGATTTCTTTGAAAATTCACTCATTAAGTCATGGTGGGAAAATCTAGTTCCCAAAGCATTGATAAAAAAAAAAATCAGCCATCTTATCAGTAGTATATTATAAATAAGCACTAGTTTTTACAATACTCTGCAATTAGTGTGGCACATAGCTTCCTCGCGTCCTATTTCGTATACTTAGTGATTTTATACTTTTACAACCAATTATTGTCAATTTTTTAAATCCCCCCCCCCCCCATTTTTTCAATCTGGCTAAATTGTTTTGATTTTTCATGAATTAAAGTATCAATTTAGGCAAATTTAAAAATTGCAGACAGTTAACTTACCATAATAATAAATTAATCTAGGACTTTCTGCGGGCTATTTTCGAGAAACTATCCAAATATCATACAAATCAGATAAGTACTTTTAAAGAAATAGTTGTAAATAAATGTATGTTTGAGCGCATGTGGAAAAGAAACAAATAAGTGCAAAAGGATGAAACTTATATGGGACCAACAATTGGCTAATTATGACCTACCCTTAAAATTTCATTAAAATTGGACGAGCAGAATTTAAAATAATAAGTTGGTTCGCAAAAATTGTGCGACACACCAACAAACAGACACGAAACCAAACATTTCAGGATTTCTGTCTTGGAATGTTTGAAATCGGAGACGTAAGAAATATTCGTTCTTTAGAACTTTCACATAGCTTTCGTTACCACATGTAAGCTCAGAAGCAAAACTAAATGAGAGAAATTATCACAATATAAAGAAAATTAATTTAACTTCTTAGAATGAAAAAATGATCGAATTTTCAAAGGAATCTGCGTATTATTGGCATATGATAAAAAATAGGAACATTTGGATGGGTGAAATACAAATTTAGTACATAGTAACTCATTTTTTTACTGGTCTTATATTACTTTGCTTTGTAAGTTTCATCGCACATTTCCGTTTACCCAATTTTGAACCACTTCCCGTGATTCAATCTTCCCCAAATTTTGCACATAGATACAACTAAAGTAAAGAATACAGAAACCAAAAAAAAAAATAAAAATAAAAAAAATAAAAAATAATGAAAATAAGACCAGTTTTGAAAAATGGCATTTTTATATTAATTATTTTAGTTTTCTTTCTTCTAGTCAAATTAATTATTTTATTTCTTTTGATATTATTGACATTTTAAAATTAGTTTGGATTTTGAAGTGCATCCTAGGGTGAGATATCGTCTGGAGTGACACATACATAAAAATGTGTTAAATTTCAGGAATCTATTTAGAATGATCTGAACCGGATTTTCATGGATCTAAATTTCTCTTCCTACACCCAAGGTAAGAGCTTATAATGAAGCTCAAAACTGGATCTAAATTACTCTTCTACACCCAAGGTAAGAGCTTATAAAGAAGCTAGAAACTGGATCTAAATTACTCTTCTACACCCAAGGTAAGAGCTTATAAAGAAGCTCAAAACTGGATCTAAATTACTCTTCTACACCCAAGGTAAGAGCTTATAAAGAAGCTCAAAACTGGATCTAAATTACTCTTCTACACCCAAGGTAAGAGCTTATAAAGAAGCTCAAAACTGGTTCTAAATTACTCTTCTACACCCAAGGTAAGAGCTTATAAAGAAGCTCAAAACTGGATCTAAATTACTCTTCTACACCCAAGGTAAGAGCTTATAAAGAAGCTCAAAACTGGATCTAAATTACTCTTCTACACCCAAGGTAAGAGCTTATAAAGAAGCTAGAAACTGGATCTAAATTACTCTTCATTTCTCAAGGTAAGAGCTTATACAGTAAGTAGAAACCAGATCTAAATTACTCTTCTTCTTTTCTTAATGTAAAAGCTTATACAATAGGTAGAAACTGGATCTAAATGACTCGTGTTTTCTCAAAGTTAGAGCTGATACAGAAGCTCGAAACTGGGCTTTGATTATTGTGTTAAATCACTAATTTATATCGAATTAATTTGATCATTTCTACATTCAATAGAGATTTATTTATTGACTGTAGAAATTTAATTACTGTAGAACTTTTTCAAGGTAAAGTTGTGTGATAATTATTATTATTGTAGTAATATGATGTACTCTTTTTTGCGTTGTAATATTTTTTTTATCTATGCTAAATGCGACTAGATTAAAAAAATTAAGTAATAAAAACATTCGGTTTTTCACATAAACAATTTAGTTTCAAACAGTTAGTGGAGTATGTGGAGCTGTGTACAGACTTAGTAATTAATCAAGTTTATAATGTATTGTGGTAGTTTGTGGAGCTAGACTTCATATTTAATCAAGTTTTTAACGTATTCTTACAGTTTGTGGAGCTGTTAACACAATTTATAGTTAATAAAGTTTGTAGCGTTTTGTAGAAAGGAACAATGGTAATATTAATAAATTACCTAAGTCTTACAGACACATATACTTATTTTTATAGTATTTAATTCATTATACAATTTATAATTAAATAAGAAAGGAGTAACTAACAAAATAATTGATTTAAACAAAAAACAATACATTTTTCCCTCGGATTACTATTTTTTAAATTGTTCAACTTTAAATTCTAAGAACGTCTGACATTTTGGTTTTGTGAGAAAGTCAATACGTTTAGAAATAATAATAATAATAATTTCCCTTAGTCAAATTAGCTATTAAGACAAATTAATATTTACATTTACAGAAGAGTTGTGTTCCATTGTCCCGAGTTCTTTTAATTTAATGAACACTCTTCTATGAGTAAATGTTTTAATATAGCTTTGTCTGAATAATAATTATACTAAGGGATATTAATAAATCCAACATTTCCCTTTAACCCTTTAAAACCCTTTAACCTACAACAAAATTAAAAATCGGTACAAAAGTATGTGTCGGTACAAATTTTTTAAAAATTAACCAATAAACTATGGCCATTCAAAGACAAAAAGGGAAAAACTAAAACAAAAAAAAATACCAAAATGATCACCATCTAAGGTACAACCGATGATGATTCAACAAAAAGGCCTTAGGACCAAAGTTGTAGATCATTTAAAATCAGTTACCGCTGGTGCTATCCGTTTTTCAATAAGACTTACCGTTTAGCCGCAATAAGTCCCCAATACAGCTTAAAAATCAAGTCAGCCATTTTTATTTTTTTAAAGGGGGAAGGAGAGGGAAAAGAGAACTTTGTAACCGCAAGTCTCTAGCTCTTCTGGATGTGGGTAAAATTAATATCAGCCAGTGAGTCAGTTAGCCATGCGGCTTTATAGTACATAGACATATTAATTTAGCACGATTTAAAGTGCGCAGACGGTTGAAATTAGGCAGGTGCTATCTGCACGCTACTTTCGACAAACCATAAAAATTTCATAAAAATCAAATGATTACTTTTGAAGATATAGCTGTAAATAAATGTATGTTTGTGAGCATGTGGAAGATAAACAAATAAGCGCAGAAGGTTGAAATTTATATGGGACCAACAATGGACTAAGTATTACCTACTAATTAAATTTCATTACAATCGGACAAGTAGTTTTTAAGATATGGTGGTTCGCAAAAATTGAGCGACAGACCGACAGACAGACACGGGACCAAATATGTTCCCTGATGTCTGAAACAGATTTCTGTCTTGGAATTTTTGAAATCGGAGATATAAAATATTTTCGTTCTTCAGAATGATCACATATCTTCCGTTACCTTCGGTAAGCTCGGAAGCAATATACAAATTAGAAGAGAAAAATGTAGAAAGGTTGGATACGAAAGATTTAATGAGTTATTTTACAATTAAATGATTTGTTCTGCTTCTCGAATCAATAAATGGATAAGAAAATATTCGGCAACATGGCCAAGACTTAACAGGACCAATGTCCAACTTAGCTAATTTTCTATTTTAAATGTCTTAATGATAGTTAAATGTTTATATAAAAAAAAAATTAATTTCAATGTACCACCAATAATTCTTTGATGTTTTTTCGCAAGGCGTGACAATGAAAAGAAATGCTGTTTCTATAGAACATAATCTAGACAGGTTCATTCGTAATAGCACTCATTTAAAAAATTACTACTTGCATGTATGTTTAGTGTTTGAAAGCAGTGTCGATTTGTTTACTGGCAGTAACTTTCTCAGAGTTGGTGCAGCACGGAGATTCAGCATGCAAAGAGCTGCAGCCTGTCGACGGATTTAAACGTGATTTTGTAAGTACACGGTCTACAGAATAGCGAAATTATTGATATTTAACTGTGAAAGTCAGATAATCTTCAGTAACATGCAAACTCTATTTATATTTAACTATATTTATTTTGATGCGTTGGCTTCCGCAGGTTGACTCATGATAGACTGCTTGGTTTTCCGGTGAAATCCGCGTCACGAAGGGTTTGAAGTCCGACGTTTCGCTTCCAGTAGTGGAACGTCGGACTTCAAACACTTCGTGGACGTGGATTTCACCGGAAAACCAGCTGTCTATATTTATTATCTTAACTATATATTATAAATTATGGTAATTAGAGCATCAAGCACCAAGAGCTGCTTTCCAAACTAAGGTCTACATGGGATAAGTTTTAGTGTTTCACAGCGCGGCAAATTCGAAATAATGAGATTGGGATCCAATGAGAACTCAGTTATTTAGTCTAGAAGGTCGGGCCAACTTGGCTAAAATAAATAATAAGGAGATTACCGCCTAGTGGATTTATTTTCCCTTATATAGGTTTACCAACCTGAGTGTCAAATACTAAAACTCATACCGTATGATGTAATATGACCGAGATGACAACTTCTTTAGTAATTTTATATTATTGAGAAAATATTACCAATAAAACATATTCTTATACTATTCTCTAATTCTAAACGTAATATACCTACGCACATATTAAATATATTTTGCAGGTGGAAGGAAAGTCCTACTGGTTACTTCAGAAGATTGCTTATGACCAGAGACGGGACGTTTATGACTTTTATTTTTCCATTTCATGACCTTTATTCTATGACTTTTATGACTTTTATTATCCTGTTTTATGACGTTTATTTTAGAAAATCGGTTGTTTTATGACCTTTTAGCCAAAAGTATGACGTTTATTTTCTGTGAAAATTTAGCCTTTTTGTGAAGCATTCCGTTATTTTGGAGGGAAACAGTTCAAAAAAGATTTCCATATTTTATAGATACAAAATAATATTTACAATATATGTAATAAATGATAATAATTAGCAGAATGCTCCAACATTGAAAAAAGTAATCATGTGTTGTTCTGTATTCTCCAGCGTTAAATTGGTTCTTTTGTCCGTCAGTAGAATTTTAAACTTGGAAAAAGGCCTTTCGACATCGGCAGAAGAGGTGGGAGCAAATTTCATGCATGACACGTCATTTGCTTTTGCTTTTGCACGCCCTTCAACCGGGCAGCTATGGCCTGGGCGAGTTCCCACCCAGGATTCCTTGAGAGAACAGCAGTGAACTTTTCTTTCACCTCTTCCCCCACTCTTCCAACCCAATCGGTACAGCAAAGGGTCTTGAATTTTTCGACGCCGTTTGGAAATTGCATATCATGTTTTTACAGACCTTCTATTATGTCAGGAAATGTCCCAAAGTTGTCGTTGATGTAGTTCAGGTGGGTTTCCAGTCCTGGAGCCTTTAGGGCTTCTTTTGCATTGTGAATTGACAGCGCCTCTCCAGCATCCAATGAAGCTAAGACCTTGAAGACTTCAGATACAAAGTAGGTGTAGAACTTACCTGTTTATCACATGGCTTACAGAAGAATGTTTCACCTTCCAAAGAAAAGTCCACCTCCTCTGACACCCACTTACGCTTAAGCGTTAATTTGTTTGCAGGAGTTTTCGGCATTCTGACACGAGTAGAATCTATTAAGAAACTAGTTACACTAGTAAAATTAATCAAGAAACAAGTAACGCGAGTTTCTTATTCGTGTTACTTGTCGGGATTCCGAATTTGTTATTTAAGTCCGAAAGTGGTCAGGGAATTAAGAGCCCAGGCCTTTCACTAAGCTGTTGTAAGGGTTTTTTGTTCGAACTGCACTTTTACCTGGAACCGGACCACAAATGTTCAATTTAAACATTTTCTTTAACAAAAAAATAAAACCTTTTTGCTAAAGATTTGGCAAAAAAGGCCATTTTATGACGTTTATTCCAAGAAACCCCTATTTTATGACGTTTATGCGTAAAATGGCTATTTTATGACAAAATCATATGACTATGACGTTTATGACTTTTTCCCGTCTCTGCTTATGACCAACAAAAAAATTCTTCGTGTGTCATGAGCTACACATTCGTTGACGACAACATCTATACATTCATTGACACGTATCAAAATAGGTAAGTTCAGTGGACACAATTATTTGTTCCACTATTTAGCTTCATATTTGAGTTAAATCAATAGATACTTAAAATCTCTAACCAAGTACGTTTTACGCCTCCTTTAGCAGAAATATTGTGAAATATTATTAACAATCTTACTGAATTCAGATATTCACGGGTGCATAAAAATTTTCAAATTTCGTTGAGGGAAATGTTTTCTTAATATTTTAATTTTACGGAATGGTTAGCTTATAGCTCACGATAATAGACTCCACGACTGCGACGCTACGCTCCAAGAAGTCCACGTAGGCATACCAAGCATCATCCAATTTTATTTTCTTGACAGTGATTTTATTGAATAATTGTAAAACTGACAGATGTTTCTCTTCTTGCTCAGTGACTCATACGAGCAGTTTGTCAGGATGATTGGTGTGATGGATACTCCGGGTCATTGGAATATTTCGTCGGCTCATCCAGGTAATTAAGATTAATTTGATAATTATTAGATACTGGTTCATTATATTGATTAAAATTTGTATGACATTGATAAATCTTTAACAGGTTTCTATAACTATTAACTCAGTCTGCTTTCGAGCTTACCGAAAAATTCCAAACCAGATTCGATTCCAGATACAGGGAACATTTTTGATCTCGTATCAGTCTGTGAGTCTGTTTATTGTTCAATTTTTTGCAAACCGAAATGTCTTAAAAACTTCTGGTTCGGTTTTAATGAAATTTGAATGGTATGTCATAATTAGCATATTGTTGGTCCCATGTAGGCGATTGTGGTTAACAAAATACCAGTTAAAATATCATCAATGAAAAATTCCTAACGCCGAATTAGGACAAATTAATACAAAAGGCAAAGTCAGTTACAGTTTAGTTTACAGAATAATAATACCTCAATGCTACATTTTTAAAAATTTCAAATATTAAAAGTGGTAAATAAAACCAATAGATAAGAATAAAAATGAATTTTAGCAGAGAGCAAAGTTTTAGCAAAGCATCAATTAATAATATGGTAATAAGACAGACAAAACTTAATTAATACATAAATGTGAAATAATGATATTAGAAATCTTGACCTTATAGACAACTTAGTGCATACATAGGCTTCCTTTGACTGATAATAAATTACTTGGTTTTCGAGTCAACACAATGCACCACACCTCTGAAAATGCTTCCAGTAGTGGAAGCGAAACATATGACTTCAACCCCTTCGTGACGAGGATTTCACCAGAAATTCAAATGGATTTTGGTAAATGATTAATAAAAACAAACTAGATACAAATGCGTAGACCATCACCAAAGAGACAAAAGTAGGGAATTATTAGGGTCCTTGTGTTTTGCCTAAGGACCCTAAAAACAATATATTGTACATGACAACAACAAAAGTAAACGATCAAATTATATACTTCAGGTTTGCCACTTGTCAAATAAATATCATTGCCTTATTCATTAATATTAATTTTAATATTTCCAGATGGTACTCCGTTAATATTTTCATTAACGGCTATTGCTGGCATGTCTAAAAAATACGTGCTACTCTACAGCTGTAACCATGACAGTAAGTTTGCAAATTATGCATTAAAGTAAAATTCATTTTGAAATATTTGTGGCAATAGTTACTATGTTTCCATGGGTTTTTAATACCGTTTAGGAAAACTTATTTTGGTAATTAAAGCCCCATGGAAGCTGTAGGATTTGACATTATAGTGATGGGGAAATCAAAATTTGACATTATTGATGGTTGAAAGGATTTTACATTATTGATGTGGAAATCAAAATTGATATACCTACCCATACTTCTTGTAATTGTATAAAGAAAAGAGTAACTAATTCTTCCATAATCTGATTAAGTTAATCCTTCTTTATAATCAATTTTATCTGCACAGCATCTTTTCTGTTATTATAAACTGCGATAAAAATCAAAGGAAATCTTAATTAAATTGATATGGACCTCTTCATGATAATTATGAACTTTACCGTTATCTTTTTGTATTGCTATATTAAATCTTTGATTGAGGGCTGTTTTTTTGTTGATAGATGGTAAATACGCTCTATGGCTTTTCAACCATGAAAGAGTCAGTGCCGGAGAGGTTGAGCGAGAGACAGCAAATGGAGTACTAGAAGCTCTAATTGAGAACAACTTGACCACACCTGGAGCATTTTTCGTCGACAACCAACATTGTGTCTGCAAATAAACTGTTCATTAGTTCTTTGTCCGACCAACATTTATTATTGTCCCGCTTCTTAAGAAATGAATTTCAGTTTTTAAAAAAAAAAAAAAATAATAAAACAAAGAATCATATGTAATACAACAAATAAATAAACATGTTTAATTTATCCTACTTTAATTATATTTAATTATTTTTTAATTATATTTAAACATTTTACTATGTATTTGTTTATTTTCCAGTGCTGTGTTGTTTATGTTCCTGTTAAATTATACCCAATAATGCCAATCGAGAGTAATAAATTTTGGAGTAAACAACTTGGTGCCTTAGTTTGAAGAAAATAAAAAGACCTTGGGGAGGGGGTGAGCTAGAGGGAGGAGGGGGACTTAAAGTTGAGAATAAACTACACAATGGATTAATAAGGTTTATCGGTCGAAACAAGACTGAGCTATTTATTAAACACAATTTATAAGAATAAACTTTGTACCTTGCAGGTTTAAGTATTTAAGTCAAAACATCAAAGTGACTTTTCAACACTTAAAAGGTTTTTTTTTCGCCCGTATCTCCAAAACTATTACTTGTAGCTGTAAATTATGTATAAAATTGAAGCTGACAAATTTTCTACAAAAATGTACCTATACTTTTTTTTACGTATGACGAATTGTTTTTGAGCTTAAACTTTAGAAGTTTCCATGTTAACCCTGTACTGGACGTAGCCAGCTGTTTAAAAGTTTCCATTTCAACCCACTACTGGACGTAGCCAGCTGTTTAAAAGTTGCTATGTTAACCCAGTACTGGACGTAGCCAGCTGTTTAAAAGCTTCCATGTTAACCCAATACTGGACGTAGACAGCTGTTTAAAAGTTTCCCTGTTAACCCAGTACTGAGCGTAGCCAGCTGTTTAAAAGTTTCCATGTTAACCCAGTACTGGGCGTAGCCAGATGTTTAAAAGCTTCCATGTTAACCCAGTACTGGACGTAGACAGCTGCTTAACAGTTTCCCTGTTAACCCAGTACTGGACGTAGCCAGCTGTTTAAAAGTTTCCATGATAACCCAGTACTGGATGTAGCCACAGTTCAAGTTAGTTAAGGCTGGTTTGGCCTGAGGATACCTTCTTCCGCCATGCTTGTCACTATCCAAGCCCAATCCACCTCAACCATTTAATTTTCCTCTTCCATGCCATTTTCTTCCTAGGGCCATGAAATTGTGGCGTCACACCAACACAACCAATTTATAAAATCAGTTGTTGTAAGATTGGGCGGCTTTCATCTCTTAATGTCGTATTTGGGTGGCATTGGTGACATAATGGCTGCTGACGTATTGTTTGATATCAATGCTGCAAATTCTGTTGGTAAAATGCTGACTAGTCATGCCTTTAGCAGAGCTTAACGAAGACACCAGCTTGTACAGACTGTCTTAGATTTTTTCAATTCGGAGACATGCTGTACAATAAAAAATGTACTTCAGAATGATAACAATGCTTCCGTTACATTTGGTAAGCTGAGAAACAAAAATTAAAATGTTGCACTCTATTATTTTTTTTTAGATAAACCTCAGTAATCCATAAAGAATTTATTATATAAATTAATTTTATTAATACATAGTTAAAAATTAATATAGATTTTATTATTATTATTTTTTAAAAAGTTATATATCTAGGTGAGATATAAATAGCTTACACTGTCATGGGAAATACACAATGTATGAAAGTTTCCATTTTCCGACTCCTTGGGAAAGGAGATTGAAAATGTAGGTATTACAAATTTCACCTCGCAATCAAGCCAAGTTACATAAAAACAAGTCATAAATTTGATAAACTAAAATAAATATGAAATAATTTCAAGATAAAAAGAACTTTTTATATACTACGTTTTTAAATTTTCTGTTGAATCGTATGTAATGTTGATAATATAATTGTTATTGTTATATAATATATAATGTTAGTGAAAAAAAAATAGTTCCAAATTTATTTACTTCACATAAATGACAACCATCCAGAGAGCTGATCTTAAACCTATAAAAGGATAAATCTTTGTACAACGGATCTGGATCTCCCCAACACCAAATCTAAAGCATGCCATCGATATATTTGAAATAATATAATCGATAAATAATATAATCGTTATTTCCTGTTTTGCTGTCATTCAATGTTTATCTATCACAAATTTGAGACCCGTCAAAATGAAGATTGCGTAAATATGGGATATGGCAAAACAAATAAAATAACTTGCGGATTTTTTCCGAACTAACTCTCCTTACAGCAAAATTTGCTGAAAACTAATTAAATTCTGCTGAAAGATGGCTAAAAGTATGAAAATAATGCATTGTTATCGTGTTCTGAGCTATGCTAAAAGTTTCAAATGTCTAGCTATTCGGGAAGTTAGTTAGAAATCGATTGCCAGATTTGTACCGGACAAACAAACAAACAAACAAGAATGCAAGCTAATAAAAACGTAGTAAAATCCTAGATATACAACCAATCACGTAAATTGTTATTAAAAAAAAATTGTTATATATATTGAGCAAGAATGCTTAATATTAAATGGGGTTAGTTTATCTATTTTAGAATTTAAAAGTAGGTTTGAATTGATTATAAAGCAGTTATAAATGCATTTGTGTTTTATTAGTAAGCTAGTATTTTATATAAATTTGTACACCGTCATTAGAGCAGTTTACGGTCTTCGTATTTAATCCAATTTACCAGGAAGGGAGGAATAATGGTGAGTTATAACAATATTAATTTACATTAATAGTTATGTCTGATTTTTGCTTCCGAGCTTATTGAACGGAAGCTAAATGATCGTTCTGAACAACATAAGTTTCGGATTTCAAAAATTCGTTTTAGACATCTGGGATCATTTTTGGTTCAGTGTCTGTCTGTCAGTTTTTCGCTCAATATTTGCAAACCAACATCGTCCGATTTAAATTAAATTTGGATGGTAGGACATAACTAGCTTATTGTTGGTCCAATGGTATAATATTCAAAATATTCAACCTATTGCACCCATTTGTATCTCTCTCACGTGCGTACTAGCATATATTTATTTACATCTATAACTTCAACAGTAATCATCTGACTATATGAAATTTGGAGGTCTATGTGAGGGGCATTTGAAGTTGCGAATTAAAAGACAATATTAATTTACTATGGAATAAATACATAAATGTTTAAATTGATGATTAAAATACTCACATGATACATGAACGCCGTCATGTTCTCTATTCCCTTTATAAAATGATAAAAATCACCTTATTATTTTTGCAGCTTCGTAGGTTCTAGAATTATAAATAAAACAACTATTAAAAACAAGTATAATAAAAAATAATGCGTGCAAATTGGCATACAATATCCATAGTTATAGGGCTTTATTTGGATAAATAATTCGGTGACGTCACTTGTATTCGAAACCAAGACCTTGGTTTTAAAGGCGAGTCCACACTATGCCAAGCGGCAAGGAATGGCAAGGCCAAATGGCATTGTCAAGTGTAATGTGGACGTCTCCCTTGGCATTTGCTATTTGCCAAGCTTGCACAAAACGTGCCACTTGGCATGCCAAGCCGAACCCGACGATTGTCGGTCCGGATCAAAGAAAGCCAGATGGCAAGAAGTCGGCCAGACGGCTTTGCCGCTTGGCCTTGCCAACTAGCATTGCGCGGCATAGTGTGGACGCGCCTTAAAGTAGTAAGCTCTACTACACTAGATTATATTTAATAAATTTCACAATATTATTTACTTTTTATGAATAGACGCGTAATTTGTCTACAACGAGCCGAATTTTTATTCGATTTACATGCGTTTTTTTCCATTGAGGTCGTCTTTATTAGCTGTTTAAACTGATATATAAAAAAAAACAAAAATTGTCCCTACTTAAAGTTTATAACAATTAAAGCAAAACTCAAAATATGAAAATTGGGCAGTGGAATATATATATATATATATATATATATATATATATATATATATATATATATATATATATATATATATATATATATATATATATGTTAGTTTTTCCTTCCTAGTGCCTTCTGAGGCGCCTGTCTCGGTCCAACACTTGGCAGGTGTATAAAGCATGGAAGAAACGACTAACCCTTAAAGATTTAGTCCTTATTTGAAATGAGTTAGCCAAGACAAACTCCTAAAAGAACTCTAAGGAATACTTAAGGGATATAAAGCTTATGCCGATAAGAATAAATTATCGGAATACTCCAATAGTTGAGGTTGAGTGTCTTCCGAAATGTGTTTTGAGGAGACCAAACATTTTAAAAATTCTACATCTATTTACTTACTCAAAAAAGTAGTTATAGTAGCGCGAAAATTTGATTTTGATGGATTTACACGTTTTAAGGGCCCTGAGTCCAATAAAGTGGTGTTTGAAAAAATAGTTATAATTGCAAAGGATATGAGGTCGGGTTTGATTAGATCAAATGGAAGATACTGGAACAAGTAATTGTGGACTCGTATAAGAAACATTTTTGGACCAATTGAGTCAGTCAGATTATTTCGTTGTTGCTTTTTTTTCACAAGGGGTAACAATCAATTGAAAATTTAGTAGACTCACTTATAATGGCAGTTTTATTATTACAAATTATGTTTCAGTTCTTGAAAGCAGTGGCAATTTGTCTTCTAGCAGCAGTTCTGTCAGGTTTGGTACAACAAGGAAATACTGCATGCAAAGAGCTGAAGCCTGTAGATGGATTCCAAAACGATTTTGTGAGTGCTTAGCTTTTAAAAAATGACAGTTCACATGACAATTATCTGACTAGACAGTAATTAGATAGGATTAATAAAAATAATTGAATTTATTATTATTTTCAGGCGGCAGGTAAATTCTATTGGATATATCAGAAGATTGCATATGATGATCAAGCAAATTCTAAATGCATCATGACCTACTCGTTCGTTGACGGTAACATATGGACATTCATTAACATGTATCAAAATAGGTAAGTTAAATTTACACAGTTGTTGTATGGTGAGCGTGGGCTCATCACAACAAAAAATGTTTCATTATTTCGTTCACTATTATGGAGATAAATTAATAGTTACTTTATTTTTACAATCTTACTTTATTCAGGTATCGACTTCTTGATTAAAATGATAACTAAGCATTGTATGTTTACATTTCAGAGGCTCCTACGAGCAGTATGTTAAGATGGTTGGCGAGATGGATCCTCCGGGTCATTGGAATATTTCTACAACACATCCAAGTAAATGAGTTTAATTTTATAATGATTTCTTAGATACGGGCTCATTGATATGAACAAACCATTTCGTTTCATGGCGGTAAATCTTCAACAGGTATCTTTAACTATTAATACATTTTTTATATGCTGGTAGCATAAAGGAAATAACAACTCAAAGCAATATCAAACTTTGACTTTATAACCTTTCACATTTTTATCGGAAAATCCTTAATTGTAATACTGTTATCTTTCTGGACTATTCAAGATAACGCATGGAGGAGAAAGCGCGCAATATTATAAAAACTGAAAAAAATGGTAATGTCACATTTACGGCTGATTCTTAAGAGAAACTGATTAACTTTATGGGAGGCCTGATTTACCTAGAACTCAAAACTATATAATATATTACGTGAAAAAAATAACAATCAAATTAATCTCCTCGGAAAACAGATCAACATATATATAATACAAATGAATATATAACATCACTAAAATACAATATATAAAATTGATTTTAATGTTTATAGATGGTACTCCGTTTACATTTTCACTAACGGCTATTGCTGGCAAGTCTAAGAAATATATGCTTCTCTATAGCTGTAATCATGACAGTAAGTTTTGCGCTTAAGTATTATTAATTTTGAAATATATTTGCAGAAACAGTCGTAATTTATGTAGGAATGTATATGTGTAAATGTGGGTGTACTCTTACATTGTGATAGAGTTTGAAAAACGACTGGAACCAACTTGACCCCGGTTAGGTAGATTGTTTTCCCAGGAATTTTATTCCCATGGCAACATGTTACATTTTTACACAACGTAATGTGTCACATGGCTAAACTCAGCTGCCATATTGAGGAACGATTAACAGGTAAAATCTCAGAGCAAGGAAGGGGTAGAGGGAACAATATTATAGAATCTGGGTCTCACAAAGTGGTTTATTATGCTCCCCCCATATACTAACACTTTCAAGCGGCAGTTTGGTGAAACAATATCGGTATCTCGATTAAAACTCGAAATATATCTGATATCAGCTGATAAGAATAAGTAATATTTTCTTACGACATTTAATATTTTTATTTTTAATACAGTTTTCTTCATAAATATGTACTTTAATGTTTGTTGTTACCCTTATTCATTGTCTAAAGGCAGTAATGTTGTTAATAAACGTGTAACAGATCCTAGATAACCAATAGCAATCTTCTTTGAGTGGGGTATCAAATAACTGCTACTGATAAGGAGTTGTTGACAATTGACAACTGTCTGTGGGGACAGAAAGACAAGGAATAGACTAATAAGACAAGGACCAGTGACCACATGATCACTTTAGTTCAGATTGAGCTCGCAAGAAAGCGTTAGTATATGGGGGGAGCATAATGAACCACTTTTTAAATCGCATTGCTCCCTCTTCACCTTCCTTGCTCTGAGGGTAAAATATTTAAATTTAATCCAACCATCTTTTCAATTCACCAATATTGTATTGAAATACCTTTGATCATAGGCCTGAAGAACTGTATCATTATATTTCATCCCCATGGCACGAAATATAGTCAAATTTTTTAAATAGACTTCAAAAATATTTTGACCCAACACTTAAAACCGTATATCAATTTTCTTAGACTTTAAATTTATTAATGAGATGTAGTTTTAGACCCTTGGTAGATATGGTGTACCTACTTTTCTTCTCTTATAAGAGCAATGTGAGGAAATATTTCATAATATACTAAAGATTCAATTTTTATCTAATAGATAAAACAAAAGAACGTTAAATTTTTCTTTGTATTCATGGTATACGTTTTTAATATGGCTGTTTTCTGCTGCTAGGTGGAGAATACGCTTTGTGGATCTTCTACTATAAAAGAGTCGGTGCCGGAGAGATCGATCCAGAAACATTTAAGGGAGTAATTGAAGCGCTGGGTAAGAATAATTTGACGACGGCTGGAGGTATTCTTGTCGACAACCAAAATTGTGTCTGCAAATAAACTTTTCATCAGTTCAATGTCTGTCAAACGATTTCTTATTTAAATAAGAAATCGAGTAATAAAAGAAATTACAAAGAACTTACTTGTTTAATTTCTCCTGCTTCTGTATATAGATACTGATCAAGCTTGACTTACGAATTTAGATCGTTCCCACACCTCAGTCAAGTGAAAGAAAAATTCGAATTTTATTCAAACGTTTTATAATTAACGAAATAATAAGAAAAAACAAAAATATGTGTACGATCTCACAACATTTTCGCGAGAATTGTTTACACAAGTTTTTTTTTGTTGGAATTTAATTACTTTATAATATGCATTTAGTTTGAAATATCCAATATTAACGCCCAATAATATATATTTAAACAAAATGTAAACAATATATAAAATTAATAATATATATTTTTTTAAATTTCACTTCGAAGTTCTTAATTACGTTTTATGTAAAATTTTTGTTAATTTTCACTACGCATTAAGAACATTTAATCAAAACATTTTATTAATTTATAATTACTGCAATTATAAGCTCACATATTAAAAGTCAGATGTATGTTCTTGACTATAATGTAAAATTATAAGTTACAACTTATTATATTATAGCTAACCTATGTTTAAAATAAAAATTTAATTATTAATTTCGCAGTCAAAAAAATTAAATTTGATAAGCATAAATTATAACGGAGAAGTCATAGATAAGAGCCAATAATGCTTCACATAAATAATTCAACAAATATTGGGAAATATTGCGCTGATCACATTAAAAATGAATCACTCAAAAATATAACTGTCTATAATACTATTCCTTATTATTCTCTTCTTTGCTGCAATCATTCTTATTATTACCTTTATGAAGTAACGATTAGTTTCATAATATTAGAATTAGATAATATTATTTGTTTTTAATATACGACTTAAAAACATTGAATAATATGCTTTTTAATGCAGTTAATAATATTGGTTGAGGTTTTACGGGCTCGTGCAAGGATTTAGTGGTTTAGTTACCCAACAATATATAGAGATCCGGGCCGTGTGGATTAAAGTGCTTACCACGCCTCACTGAATCAAGAATGGTACTAGATTTTGGATTCGATCCCTCACCGTGACGCTTTGATTTATATGGCTCATTAATGATCACACCATACCCGCTTCGCCAGTACAATGTACAGAGGTATGATGTGTGAAGTGGCTGCAACTCTCTACCTCGGGGCTAGTAAAATGGGCCTAAAAGATGGCCTAATTGCTAGCTTCCAACAAGTGGTTCGACCTACCTGTTCCAGCACTAGGATTAGGACCTTACTACTACTACCCAACGATATTATTTCAACATTTTGTGCCCAGTTTCTATTTCACATGCGCACAACATATATTTCTTTGTTTGATTTTTATGAAATTGGGATGGTTCGTCGAAATTATCCTGTAGATGTCCTCAGATTAATTTCAATCGTCTACACTCTTTAAAATTTGCTAATAGCCCAGGAGATAGCGTGCAAAGAAGTATCTGACTAACATCAAGCTAGAATTTCGTGTATAAGTAAATCTTTTAGTGCCTTTTAAGAATATGTGCTCGGCTAAGTTTGTCTGCGGAACATAGCTTGGCAGTAGGCATTTGAAAAAAAAAACAAATCGGTGGAGAGCGACCATCTCCCGACAATTCTGGTGGACAATGTGATTTTTTAAGATCCAGATTACAAAATTAGTTAGTAGACCGAAGATCAAGTTGATGTTAGTTTGTCCCTTGCTATGAGACCACTTTGAATTGGAGTAATATTTGAAAAACTAGTTACCTACCCATCAAGGGACAAACTAACATCAACTTGAATTTCAGTCTACTAACTAATTTTGTACTCAGGATCATGAAAATCACATTGTAATATTCTTAAAAGCCACTTAAACATTAACTTTTATATAAAATTCTAGCTTGATGTTCGTCAGCTACTTTTTTTCACGCTATCTCCTGGACTATAAATTGATAAAATTTAGAAAATTTCGAATATTTAAATAACGGGTGGGAAATTAAATAACTTAGACAGTAGTTGCAAAAGCGTAAAATCAATAATTTATACAAAACTAGCTGACCCGGCGAACTTTGTACCGCCTGATAAACATTAATAAAATAAGAAATGAATAGCTGCTACTTTTGAAAAACCTTATAAATTTTTTTTACACTTAAATAATGATGCCTTAGATAAAAAATATGAATATAATACAATTTGCAATATAAACTTGTACAATATACAATATTGGCATAAGAGACAAACATATAGCATTTCAAAAACTGCAAAATTTCTGATACAACAACACCAATTGAAAGCAGCTCAGGATAGAGATAATTTAAGTAATTCGTTAAATATTACATTTAAATATGCAGTCCAATATTTCTTTCGGGAACAGAATAAGTAAACAAGGTACCTACCTAATTCTTCAAAAGTCAACAAATAATTGGATACAGTTATTGAGCCAGAGATATTACCATTTTCTCTAGACCATATTTATAGAATGTACTCAATGTCATGTCCCTACATTGGAGGATCTTCTTTACTCAGATGATTCTTTGAATGACTCTGACTTCACTCTAGATGAAGAAGTATCCAAACGAAATTAAATAGAATCTTCTGTTCTCCCTTCTAGAAGAAGGAAAATCCTTATGTAATAAAGCTGGAAGTTCAACTAGAGAAGTCAAGAAATGAAAATTTTTACAAAAAAAGGAGAACTCAGGAGGAGGAAAAAATTTGAAAAAAAAGTTTAAAGGAAAGAAAACAAGACAGACTTGACCAGGAACCAATTAAGCACTGAATTTGGCACCGTTGTGAAAATACATGAAGAAATAAATGTAACAGAAGGACCATCGTCACTTATTAAATAAACAATTCTGGTCAATGAACTAGCTAGGAAACTATTGGAAAGTTGAACTTCCAGCTTTATTACAGTAGGATTTCCCTTCTTCCAGAAGGGAGAACAGAAGTTTCAATTTAATTTTGTTTGGATACTTCTTCATCTAGAGTGAAGTCAGAGTCATTCAAAGAATCATCTGAGTAAAGAAGATCCTCCAATGTAGGGACATGACATTCAGTACATTCTATAAATATGGTCTAGAGAAATTGGTAATACCTCTGGCTCAACAACTGTATACAATAATTTGTTGCCTTTTGAAGAATTAGGTACCTTGTTTACATGATTCTGTACCCGAAATAAATATTGGACTGTATTTAAATGAAATATCTAACATTTTACTTACATTATTACTAACTCAGAAACCTTCCCGGGCATGCGTCCAACCATTTACATATTTAACCATTTACCAAAAATACAATTGTTGTACATAACAACAATAACTGTACTCTTAAAGAGCTTTTCAACGATATGCATCATGAAGGGTTTTCATTAATTTGACATTTGTACCCCGTACCCCTGTGTACCAAAATCGGAACATAGTATTACTAACTTAGAATCCTTCCCGGGAATGCGTCCAACCAATTCCCCAAAGTTTCATTGCAATCGGATGAACGGTTTAAGTAGGCATAAGAGACAGACAGAAAGACAGACAAACATACATTTTTATTTATATAGATATAAAGATACGCGAGGAAGCTACGTGCCACACTAATTAGTTCACTATTTTTACATGGTAACGATAGAAGTAACTTTAATTAACTTGCATTTAGAATAAAATAAAATAATTAATTTACGAAGTTTAAAAGAAAGAACTTTGATTAACGAAAAATAAAATCAAAATCATAGAGTTATAGAACCAATGAAAATAAAATATCGAATAAAAACATAACATACAATTTATAAATTATGAAACAACCTTACTCAATATAAATAGTTTGTTTATCAATATTAGAATTTGTAACTCTGTATAAATCGTTTGTAAGTCAATTATTAAAATTTAATTGTACAACAGTCATTAAGTAACTTTCGAACTGTTAGTAGTTGGTTAGTATTTATTAATTATTTCGGAATCTTTCAGGGAAGAAAAAATGGTGAGTTGTATATTTTTTTGAAAAATGTATGTATAATTTATTTCCGTTTATTTGTGTGCAACATAAAATATAATGCATTTTTTCTGCGTCTTAAATTAATAAATAGGCAATTGTTAAGTGTATTACTTTAATTCATCATATTCTTTAATATATTAATTGGAATAACATAGACTTTCTCTTTAATAATTACTACGTTTCCATGGGTTTTCAAAACCGTTTTGAAAATGTATTTGGTTTAAAACCGAATTTTTTTTTCCATAAAGAATTATTAAAACAATTTTCAAAAATTGTTTTGAAAACTATTAACTCCCAGACTAGTTAGAGTTAAGTAAGGTTACCATATCTCTTCTCATAACACCTAACGCATATCTCAATTCTGTTTCCAATTTAATACCTATTTCCATGAATTATTTCTTTTCAAAACAGTTTTTATACAAAAACAAGAATTTGCTGTTATGCCCTTGAAGTAAAAACATTTTGAAATCACCATTTCCATGGGGTATTGAATACCAAAACAGTTTTCAAAACGGGTTTGAAAACCCCTGGAAATGTAGTATAATGTAGCTTTCATAAAGGCCCATCATTAGTATCTAAGTTCAAACAAAAAGTTACAAATTAAGTAAAAAGAGGTTGGTCAATGAAACTTTTGATCTGCTTGTTGGGTTGTCTTGTGATTATTTGTTTCTCTAAACCAATCATTTCAATATTCTGATAAGAGCTTTAATATGCATTCCTAAATTACATTTGGTTATATCTATTTACGATACGCCATCATAATTAAAGACGGTTAATATGTGCAAGAGGACGGAACGAATAATGCTTGGAATAGCAAGGAGAGACCGTTGGACAAATGATAGATTAAGGCTCACAACAGGAATAGAGGATGTTGGAGAGACAATGCTTATGAGGAAGTGGAAATGGGCCGGGCACATTGCAAGAACTACAGACGGAAGGTGGACGAAGAAGCTAATTAACTGGTATCCGAAGTGTGAGAAAAGAAGGAAGAGCAGACCACAGGTCCGATGGGACGATGAAATGAGGAAATCTTGTGGAGGAGAGACCTGGCAGAGGGTAGCCCTGGAAAGGATGAAGTGGAAGCGGATGGGAGAAGTATACAATGATGTCTGGTTATACAAATGAGTAAAGGAAAAGAAACTAGGAATATGCATGTTCTAGTATAATATACTAGAACATGCATATTCCTACTTATCCATATCCAATTTTTATCTATATTATCCATGTCCAATTTTTTGTAAAATAAAATAAAAATGTCATAAGACAGACCAACTTGCGACTGCGCAATCCACAGAATTATTCTGATTCGCCGAATTATGTTTAAAAAAAAAAAAAAACAGAATAAAGAAACTAATTTTATATTAATAATATGTATATAAGAAGACTGTATTTTATTATTTATAATTTTGAATTTTCGGGCAATAAATGGTTATTTATTTATTTATGAATATGTGCAATAAATATGAATTCAACATTTTCTTAACTTAATGTTAAGCTCTTCTTCTTTCTTTTTAACATGCGTCAACCATTTGAGCTTCACATCCAGACTCATACCTAGATACTTTGCAGGTGTTAAATATGGAGTACTTCTTTAGATTGTTACTCCCCTATGTTGATTTAGAATATAAATGCGTATTTGACTAAAAAAACTATAAAGAAAAAGGGATGTTTAGTTCAATGTACTTTTGGACAAAGGATTATCACACTTCTGTTTTTACAAGGGGTGTAACAGTCTAAAGAAGAACATTCCATAAACCTTCTTTAGCTTGTTACTCCCCTCTGTTTTTTGCAAGGGGAGTAACATCTAAAGAAGTGCCGAATATGGTACTGGCTGCTCATTAATTTTTATTCTCACCGTTCCAATCATTCGTAAAGTTAATTAATATGTATCGATTTGGTTTTTTGGCTTTACCCTCCACCTTTTTTGAAAAGTAATGACTTCATCTTCTAGGTATTGTTTGCTAAATTAATTAAAGCATTTCATTTTCTGATGAACTGCACATAGTGCATTTATAATAATCTTTGTCCTTTGCATGGTGTGTAATTCAATTTAAACACAGCCCTTTTACTCTTGAATAAACGATGTATAATGTATTTTAACGAGCATAGTGAGTTCTTCATTTCAGAGATTTTTATCTGTTTGTTAAAGACAACTGGTATAAAAATAATAATAATAAATAACTATTATTACAAAAGTTTCAATTTTTGCTGGCATTTTCCGAAAATACCGAGAAAAAAAAAAATTATACATGAAAGTGAAATGAAGGTGTAGAAAAATAGACTGCCAATTGGTGTGGCACTTAGCTTTCTCGCATCCTATCCACGAACTTTATTGATTTTATGCTTTTAAAAGTCATTATTGTCAAATTGGTTTAATTGTTTCCCCCGTTTTTTTTTAAACTGTCAAAATTGTTTAGATTTTTTACACGAATTAAAGTATCAATTTAGCAAAAGTTAAAGAGCGTAGACTGTTCAAATTAATCTGTGGCCATCTGCGGGTTACTTTCGATAAACTATAAAAGTTTCATTCAAATCAGATAAGTACTTTTGAAGCTATAGGTGTAAATAAATGTATGTTTGTGCGCATGTAGAAGAAAAACAAATTGGCGCAGAAGGTTGAAACTTATATGGGACCAACAATGGGCTAATTATGACCAACCACCCAAATTTCATAAAAATTGAACCTGTAGTTTTTAAGATATGTTGGTTCGCAAAAATTGAACGACAGACCGACAGACCGACAGACCGACAGACAGACCGACAGACAGACACGGAACCAAAAATGTTCCCTGATGTCTGAAACGGATTTCTGTCTTGGAATTTTTAAAATCGGAGACCTAAAATTTTTTCGTTCTTCGAAACGATCACATAGCTTCCGTTACCTTCGGTAAGCTCGGAAGTAAAAAGTTTGCTTATAGGTCATGATACATGAAATTTTAATGCACTTTTCTGGTGGATTCCGAAATAAATCTAAAATAGATGATTTAAGTGCAAATGCAAATTTTTCTATTCTAGTTTTTTATGCGCTGCATCATTTTTAAAAATTTATGTTTCAGGGTTTTAAAGCAGCACAAATTTCTCTTCTGGCATTTGTTCTGTCGGGTCTAGTACAACGAGGAAATACTGCATGCAAAGAGCTCCAGCCAGTAGAAGGGTTTCAAAATGATTTTGTAAGTGCTTAGCTTTCATTAAAAATTACAGTGTTCATGGCAATTATGACTAGATAGTGAATAGGTTATCACTGGAAATAATTACATTTATTATTATTTTAGGCAGCAGGTAAACTCTACTGGATATTTCAAAAGTATGCTTTTGATATTCAGGGAAATTCTAATTGTTACGTGACCTACTCGTTCGTTGACGGCAATATATGGACATTTCTTGATTCATATCAAAACGAGTAAGTAATATAAGTTGACTTAAATTATAAATAATATATCTAAAGGATTTTTATTATACAGTCCATCGCATGATTTCACCACAAAAAGTCTTTCACACAGTTATTTGTTTACATATTTCCGCCATTATCAAGCCTAAAAATAACGATTTAGTGAAAGAATGACATTGATATAATTACAATTTGATTCACATAAAGTAACGTCATAAAATATTACCTCTGTTTTCTAATGAAGCCCTCAAGCTAATGAGTTATGACTATGAGAACTTACCACAAGAACATTTGAATTGTACTGCAAATTTGTTGCAAAAATTGTACTGCAGAACATTGTTGATACTGCAAATTTTAGGTAACTGTTAGTTCCCACGTTAAATCCTAAAACCGTTAAAACAACAAGCTTTTTACTCCTTTTAACTCTTTTTCACTCAGGACTAGCACAGTAACTAGCTTGATGTTTTAACGGTTTTAAGATTTGACGTGCTGAACTAACAGTTCCCTAAACAGTAAACAGTTTGCAGTACCAACTATTTCTTGAGGGAAGTTCTCATAGAATATAACTCATTAGCTTGAGGGCTCGATTAGACAAAAGAGGTAATATTTTTATAATGTTACTTTTTGTGAATCTAACTGAAATTATATCAATGTCATGCTTTCAATGACTCGTTATTTTTAGACTCTAAAATGGCTGACGATAAAATATATATAATCTATTAATTTATTTTAGAGTCTAGAGCGTAAGAAGAATAAAGTATCAGATTACGACACTTATTAAGAGAGCTGCTCGTGATTTACACCTTCTTATAATGAAATTTCAGCAGTGAAGAGAAGAACCATTATTACAAGTTAAACCAATAGAAATTGACGTCAATCAGATGATTCAAAATATATCACTTTCAATTTTCAAAGATTTTCCCTTATTACCTAAATGTACTGTCAGCTTGAGAAGTTGTAGCCAGTCAGCTTGAGAAGTAGTAGCCAGTCAGCTTGAGAAGTATTAGGCAGTCAGCTTGAGAAGTAGTAGCCAGTCAGCTTGAGAAGTAGTAGCCAGTCAGCTTGAGAAGTAGTAGCCAGTCAGCTTGAGAAGTAGTAGCCAGTCAGCTTGAGAAGTAGTAGCCAGTCAGCTTGAGAAGAATTAGCCAGTCAGCTTGAGAAGTAGTATCAAGCAATGGGGTCGAAATATTCATTAGAATCATTTTTAAGTGAGCGTATTATTATCCTTAAGACCCTACATCAATCAAATTCAACAAGTGGTTGCCAGAGTAAACATGAAATAGTGTTTTTCTTCTTACACATACCCTTAAAGGACCCACTTACGATATTAGAATATTACCTGAGAGTTCACCTAGTATTACAATTAAATATTTTATATTTCTTGTAAAAAACAGTTTATTTACATGCTCTATGAGTTATCCTTATATAACTTATTTTTGTTCCTTTATATTTTCAGACAAGGCTACGAACATTATGCCAAGGTGGTTGGTGTAATGGATATTCCGGGTCACTGGAACACTCGTTTCAATCATTTAAGTTAATAAATTACAGTATATTATTATTTTTTTAAATCTATATTATACGATTCATTAGACAAGGGCATCTCGATAATATAAAAACCTGTCAGTGAGACTGAATTTATACCCTAACTGAAGAAAAAATGCAAAAAGGTTGACATTTATCATTTTATAATATATTATTCTATAAATTCATCCTACCTATTTGCTGAGAACTTAAGTGTTGTATCACGTGAACTCTTTTATTAAAGTTTGTTATTGAGTTTGGAACTTTTGAAAGACCTCAATTTTTTCTTTAGGGGCTGTGTCCTTTGTTTATTCTTTAAATATTTAATGCATAAAGAACTCTATTATAAGGGGAGAATACAGTGGCCTTAATCCTTCAAGTGCCTTGTAAAGCCAGAAAAATTAGTGGTATCCCCAACAAAAACCTAACTGGTTTGAATATCTTCAAACCAAGGCGAACACAAATCTAAAGTAAAAAAAAAATCTACTCTTCAAAATAAATATATAACATGAATACTTGATAGGGCTTTAAAAAAAATCATTTTTACTATTTATTTGCCTCTTCCTCCCCCCCCCCCCCAAATAAGACGTTTTTTAAAATGGTATTTTTATATTAATTATTTTTATTTTAATGTTTGCATATTTATGGTTATTAATATTTATCATTGATTTTAATATTTAGATGGTACTCCATTCAATTATTCATATTCAGTTATAGCAGGCAAGTCTAAGAAGTATGCTTTGACCTACGCCTGTAACCATGACAGTAAGTTTATGCACTTATCACAGTATTATACGATTATAAAATTTTGTGGCAAAAGTTTATCCTAATGCTTATAAGCTCTTTATTCTGTTCATTATGATGCCTTATGATGTTTGAAGATAAAGATTTAAATAAATGTATGTTAGTGCGCATGTAAAAGAGAAAGAAATGTCCGCAGAAGGTTGGAACTTATTTGTGACCAACAATACTAATTATGACCTACCATTCAAATTTCATTAAAATCGAACGTGGAATTTTTAAGATATGTTGGTTCGAAAAACTTAAGCAACAGACAGACAAACACGGAACCTAAAATGTTCCCTGACGTCTGATATGGATTTCTGTCTTGGAATTTTCGAAATCGGAGACAAAATATGTTTGTTCTTCAGAACGATCATATAGCTTCCGCTACCTTTGGTAAGCTCGGAAGCAATACAGTTAAGGGGTTTTGACTAATACGATTCGTTAAGAAAGTTCCATAATAATTAAATAAGAGAGATTTAAATTTTTAGTGGGAGTAACTGGCCAAAGATTCGCATTTCTTCACCTCTGTTATAAACTTTGATATATATTCATATTGTATTTGTCAGGCCAAGATTTTGAGGCACCTCTAACAACCTCTAACCCCCTCAAACCTCCTCAACCATCTCTATTCACCACTAACCACCTCAAACCACCACTAACCACCTCTAACCTCATCAACCACCTCTATCCACCCCACTAACCACCACTATCCACCACTAACCACCTCTAACCTCATCAACCACCTCTATCCACCCCACTAACCACCACTATCCACCACTAACCACCTCTAACCTCATCAACCACCTCTACCCACCACACTAACCACCACTAACCACCTCTAACCTCATAAACCTCCTCTATCCACCACTAACCACCCCTAACCAACTCTAACCTCCTCAACCACCTCTACCCACCACACTAACCACCACTAACCACCTCTAACCTCATAAACCACCTCTACCAACCACACTAACCACCACTAACCACCTCTAACCTCATAAACCTCCTCTATCCACCACTAACCACCACTAACCACCTCTAACCTCATCAACCACCTCTACCCACCACACTAACCACCACTAACCACCTCTAACCTCATAAACCACCTCTATCCACCACTAACCACCCCTAACCAACTCTAACCTCCTCAACCACCTCTAATCACCCCACTAACCACTACTATCCACCATTAACCACCTCTAACCTCATCAACCACCTCTACCCACCACACTAACCACCACTAACCACCTCTAACCTCATAAACCACCTCTATCCACCACTAACCACCACTAACCACCTCTAACCTCATCAACCACCTCTACCCACCACATTAACCACCACTAACCACCTCTAACCTCATAAACCACCTCTATCCACCACTAACCACCACTAACCACCTCTAACCCCATCAACCACCTCTACCCACCACACTAACCACCACTAACCACCTCTAACCTCATAAACCACCTCTATCCACCACTAACCACCCCTAACCAACTCTAACCTCCTCAACCACCTCTAATCACCACTAACCACCTCAAACCACCTCTAACCTCCTCTAACCACCTCTAACATCCTCTAACCACCTCTAATACCCCCTAACCACCCTTTTGGAAATTTCTCTGCCATGCAGACTATGAATTAGCCTAACATTTCACATAAATTCTAGTTATATTAGGTTGAATTATTAGTGGTTTTTCTGTTTCTAGGTGGTGATTACGCTTTGTGGTTGTTCTACTTCAAGAGAGTTAGTCCCGAACAGGTTGATAAAGAGACTCAACAGGAAGTAACTCGAGCTCTGAGCAAAAATAATTTAACATTTGTTGGAGTTAAGCCAATGGACCAAAACAATTGTGTTTGCAAATAAAGTTTCTATCCGTTCAATATTCGACAAAAAAAAATTATTTTCTCCTAAATTCCAGTTTTTTTTTAAAAAAAAATAAGCAATGTAAACAATAAATCAGTTATAATAAAAAATTACAAAAATAATGAGTTTCAATTTTCCAAATTTAATTAAGTTTAATAATAGGTATAAAGAAAATAATAGTAAATTATTTGGGTACTTTTTAACGTTATTTAGGAACGCGGCAGCGTTCCGCCCCGCCAAGTCAAAAAGTCGAAATTTCACAAAAGCTGCCAGTGTATATATTACTGTAGGTGACAAACTAGGGTTTTTGAGGGTCTGCAGCGTGGAATACATACAAGCTACCGAAATAATTTTTTAATAACTTTGAAGGCCGTGTCCTGTAGATCAAAATAAAAAAAAAAATGTCGAAATCGGTCAAGTAGAAGTAGAGAAAAATAGGTTTGAAAATGGTAGTTTTGATGACTTCTTATTCTTATTCATATTCTTATTCTTCCTTCATTTTACGTTGACGCACCTACAGCCTAAACTACTGAACCGATTTTAATGAATGAGGGCTTTTTGGATTCGTTTAGGACCCTAGTGCATTCCTAGATAAAAAAAAAATAGATAACTCAATCCTAATCCTACGCTGAACGTGGAGGGAGAAACCAAGCTAGCGAACAGTCACTTTAACGTTTACGCACCTACACCCTAAACTACTGAACTGATTTTGATGAATTAGGGCTTTTTGTATTCTTCTAAGGCTCTAGTGCATCCCCCCCCCCCTTACAACGGCTCTACTCATTCCTACGCTGAACGGAGCGAGAAACCAAGCTAGCGAACATTCACTTTTACGTTGACGCATCTACAGCCTAAACTACTGAACTGATTTTAATGAATTAGGGCTTTTTGTAATCTTCTAGGGCTCTAGTGCACCCCCCCCCCCCCCCCCCACCCGCTCAACTCATTCCTACGCTGAATGTGGAGCGAAAAACCAAGCTAGCAAACAGTCTAAAATGGGTAGAAACCAAGTAAGCGTCATGCGAAGTAGTGAGCCTATATTATATTATTACATATAAAAAATAATATAATATATATATATATATATATATATATATATATATATATATATATATATATATATATATATATATATTTTCACTTTTATTTGAATGTGTGGGAATAAACAGTTTAGAGAATCCTTCCTTAGGGACCGTACAAAAAGTCATGAAATCTGACCAAAAATTATAAGCTTGTCCCTTCAGTGCTATTGGCAGACCGGCTCTCCCTGGATTTTCCCTCCAATTTTTGGAAATTAAAAGAAAAGGCAAGTGTGAGTATAGCCCTCTCTTAAGTAAAAAATTTACTTTCATTTTAACTTCTAGAACTCTAGAATCAGCCACCACTCACAGGAGACACCAATCTCAGCCACCACACTTCATCTCACACATCACCTTCACACTCTATTCAGCTATCCATATTTATATTATATGGAATGGTCCAAAAGTCCCCCCCCCCTTATTAACTTTTGAACGGCTTGAGATAAATTTATGGAACTTGGGGAATCCGTATCATGTAAAAAGAAGTTTGTTTTCATGCAATCGCGCACGAGGGGCAACCATCCACTTTGCCCCCAAGCCACCCAACTTCAGTGTAGGAGTGTATACTGTTGATAGCATATTTGGATTATACGGTGAAAATTAATAACATTATACTTGTAACTTTTTCTTCTATCTCCAATATTTTGCCTCCTATAGAGGGGGGGGGGGGGGCAAAGATAACAAAATAACCCTTCCAAAACTAGTAAAGATAGTACTCTATATCGTTGTAAAATCTGAACGGTTTGAAATAAATTAATGGAAGTTGTTGGATCTGTACCATGTAATGGGAAGTTTGTTGCCATCCACTCGCGCACTAGGGGCAACCACCCCTTTTGCCCCCAGGCACTCTAATCTACCATTTTTATACTTTTCCTCCACATAGGGGTCAAACTAGTGGAGATCAAAATAAAAGTCTTAACTTCGCGGCCTTAACTTTCGTGATCATACGGTTTAAAAATACTCATGTTTAAAAACTGTTTACTTAAGGTTTAAAAATGCTAATGTTATGATTAAATGTATCTAATTAGAAATAAAATATTCTCATTTTCCATTGTGGAATCCAAATCTGCTATCAAAAATATACACTCCAATTTAAAATTTTGAAGTTGAGTAGCCTGGGGGGAAAAGTGGGTGGGTGCCCCTAGTAGCTCGATTGCATGAATACAAACATCCCTTTACATGGTACGGATCCCCCAAGTTTCAATAGTTTATCTTAAACTGTTCAAAAGTAAAGAGGGGGGGGGGGGGGGGGAAGAGACTTTTGGACCATCCTGTATAATATATACATATCTATCAATCTTGACCATCTGTTACATTCATTTTTTTCAAATATGCACAACCTATAGTCTGCTTAATTATTTCTTTATTTCATATTATTACATTTTTCCCAGTCCAAGAGCTGGCCAGGTCAAGCCAAGAGCTCTATGGCGGGAACAAGAGTAGAAAATAATATTCAATAATGAGCTTCATTTCTGTCATTCTGTGATATTTCAATCATTTATATAATCGAGTACTATCCCAACGACGGTGACGACGCATCTCGAAATGATTTGTCATTGTTAAGCTAAGGCAAACACATTTATTCAAATAATAAACAGGTCAATTGTGTGCTAGTCAGCTCACAGAGAGGTCCGTAGGCAACACTGTATTGTTTAAGTAGTACCTATTGATGGAGTTTTTTAAAATGATAAAAAACTAACTTTGAACTATCCTATGGGTCTGATATTCTCAAAACACATAAACAAACTTCCGATAATACTTATTTATGTCACTAGGCAGCAAAATGGAATTTTGCTGACAAGTTTTTTAAGTTTTAGTTCCGAGCCGAAGGCGAGGATAGGCTAAACAAATTTATTGAAGCCGAGGCAGGAATTTTACTATTTTACTGACGAGGCGAAGTCGAGTCAGGAAAATTACATATTGACTGACGAGGCGAAGCCGAGGCAGGAAAACATTAATTTCCTGCTGAGGTGTAACCGAAGCAGGTAATCTTTAAACGAGTCAGGGATGTTTCCTTTGCTGCATAGTTACATACAATATTTTATCTACTTACGGCAGAAAAATTACACTAAAGAATTAGTACCTGATTTTGAGGGCAATAAACTTTCCTTGTATGATGTTGAAATATTTGCAATTTCGGGTGGCGTGTTATCAAACAAGTCTGCAACGTCTTGCACAACATTATCATCCATATTTTTATTTAAACTTCAATAACCTAATTAACAAATTTATCAAAATAATAACCGATAACAGAAAACGATTAAATTATCTTTTTTTGATACATAAAAGATTTAAAGCAATGAAAGTTGTAAATATCGAATTGATGACTCGAAAGTTTGAGTAAGTGTAATGAATCGAAAGTTAAAACAAAACAATCAGTGTTGCCACTTTTTATTAACAGCTGTTTTTTAGCGATTTTTTTGTTTTTTAAATAATCACTGTAAAATAATAATATTAGTTTTATTATTATAATTTTTAAAGGTATTTTCAAAAAACATATAAATATTTAGCAGAATATTACGCTTAAATATACAAAAATGAACAATGTGGGAGAGTTCATAACCTGATGTAGTAACTTTTTCTTAAAATTTGGCAGCCTGTTTGTTATTTTGCTGACACCCTCAAGAGAGGGGAACTTTACTGTTTCTTACTACTACACCCCTTAAAAGTGTTTTTACAAAGTTTCAAAACTTTATAAATTATTTCCTCTATTATTCCTAATTTTCCTGGACTATAAGCTAAGGCAACCATATTTATTCTAAAAAAAATTAAATGTTCGTTTATATTTGTAGGTCTTCAAGTAGATAACTTAAACCAATATTCAAAATAATATGTAAATAATAATAAGTGTTCTTATTACTCCCACCTAATATACTTCTAGATTATGTTTTAAGTAAAATGTTGCTAATATTTACTACGCATAAATAAAGTTTATTATACTTATAAAATTAGCAATTTATTCAGAGATAAATCAAACGGTAAAAATAGTATAATATATCGTCGTGACAGAAAATGTTCGATGTAAAATATAATGTTACAACTTTTTCTTTTCAGTAACCTACATTTTTTAAAATTAGTTGTTATTCAAAAATAGAAAATAAATTTGATAAAACATTAAATTAATTTGATAAATCATAGATAAACAACCTATTAAACATTGAATAAAATAATTTATATTAAAATGATAAGTTTGTATAATAATATAGCTGGATCCAATACAAAGAGATAATTACTTTACCGTTTATTTACACCAAAGTTATTTGATAATAATAATTATCATAGTGAAGCAACCTTGCTCAATTGTAAACGTTTATTTATCTATTTTAGAATTTGTAGTGCAGTGTGATTTGATTATAAACTTCTTATACCTAAATACATTAAGTATTTTTATTTTTAAGTTAGTTTTTATACAAATTTAAGGTGAACAACAGTTTTCAGAACTTTTTAGTCTTTGTATTTGACCAATTAGGAAGGAAAAATGGTAAGTTATTTTTTTCTTGTTTAATAGTTTAAATTTATATTGTTAAATTTAATTGTTTAAATTTTATATTGTTCTTATCACTTACACTATATTATCATTACCACTTACATTGTAATATTTTTCTTACTATTTATAGTCCAGGAGAAGATCTTATGGTGCCTTTTAAGATTATGTGGTCGGCAAAGTTCGTCTGCGGGACATAGCTTAGCAATGGGCATTTGAAAAAAAAAAAAAAAAATCTGTTTTTAGTGGACAATGTGATTTTAATAATTCTGAGTACACTCTTAGTTAGTAGACCAAAAATCAAGTTTATGGTAGTAGTTTGTTACAATAGGTTAGTTAGTCAAATATTACTCCAAATCAAAGAGGTCACTAAGTGAAAAATTACCATTAACTTGATTTTTTGTCTACTAACTTTGTTTTTTTTCATATGCCTATAGCCAAGCTGTGTCCCGCAGACGAACTTAGCCGACCACATATTCTTAAAAGGCACCAAAACATTTACTTATACACAATATTCTAGCTTGATGTTAGTCAGACACTTTTTTGCACTCTATCTCCTGGACTATTACACCATATTATAAAAATATTGATGAACAAAATAGTAAAACAACCTGTTGAACAATTTTTAAATATGTTTAATAATAAATCAATTAAATGAGTTATGATAGGACTTAAATTATGGGACTTTTTATTTATGGGACCGATTTTTAATAATTTAGAATGACAATATAAGATTGCACAATATTGAAATCGGCTAGAGCCGTGAATGGCAAATTGCTCAATAATTTCGATTATAAAAAACCTAACCATAACATATTTCTATATCATATAAATATAATGAAATTTAGCTGGCATTGTAACATAAATAAATAAATATATTATCAAGTTTATTTTAATATATTAATTTATATATATATATATATATATATATATATATATATATATATATATATATATATATATATATATATATATATATATATATATATATATATATATATATATTATTTGGGATGAATCGAATATTTGATTTAGAATTGTGATGAAATTTACACGTTTTAAGATCATCTGAATCCAAATAAGTAGTTAAAAACAAATGTGTGTTCTAATCAATGCAGTGCAATGATGCAATATTCAATGAAATCTAACATTAACCATAAATGTCGATTTACTCGGGAAAAAATTAGTTCATTAAAAATTAGAATCAGGGTTACATTCCATGCTAGGGACCATTATTTTGAAATAAAAAAAACGAATTAAATGAGTATGCAGTTATTATGGTAATAACATGCAAAATGTTATTATTCACAATCTTATTATTAAAATATATGTTTCAGTGTTTGAAAGCAGCAGCAATTTGTCTGCTAGCAGTAGTTCTGTCATGTCTGGTGCAACAAGGAAATACTGCATGCCAAGAGCTGAAGCCTGTAGAAGGATTTCAAAACGATTATGTAAGTGCTTAGCTTATAGAATAGTGACAGATGAAAGGTAACTGAGGAGTTAATTTCTTCTTGACTCTTTTCTGTGAACCTTAAATCAGATTCAACATGACTTCTTAAAGCTGTTTGTTTGGTTCTTTTGATGATCCTATATACACATTAAAATGGCAAGAGTGATACTTATACCCTCTTTTCTATACTCAAGCATTCTTATTGTACATACGTTCACTAAAAATTAGACCTTCTAGAATAATTAAAACAATGCAATCACCTAAATGTCCTGCAAAAAAAAACTGTCCTCCAAAAGCTTATTGCATATTTCCTGTCTTAAGTTTCCATAATGTACATCCACAGATACATCTTTAGCTCTGATGAGCATCTTCAGGGTCTCTAGCTTTGGAAAAGTTCTAGAGTAGTAATATTAAAGAAATCACTAATTTAATTACTAATTTTTAATTTATTACTCATTTTAATTGATCTCCATTTAAGCTTGACAAGATTACAGTCGATCAAATTATTTGAAGACAAATGATCGAGATAAAGAGTATTAATCATTTTGAATTATTGAGAATTTATTATCAATAATACGCCTATAAATTTTAAATATAATTGTTTTAATCAATATTATTTTTTAGTTGGCAGGTAAATTCTACTGGATTAATCAGAAGATTGCTTACGACAACCAAGATGAGTCAAAATGTTACATGACATACTCGTTCGTCGACGATAACATATGGACATATATTGACATGAATGAAGACAAGTAAGTCAGACTTTTTTTTAACTTAAATTACCTCATAAAGCCATTTTAGCATTTAGTAAATTTTAAATGTAAAAGTCATGAGTCTTAAATTGGATTGTTTTAGTTTTATACGATCTCAGGATGAGTGATATGAACGTTTTCTTCTTTTAGAGGAGTATGTATATTAACTATCGGCATATATTTTGCCTATCAGGATAAAGTTGTAAAGAAGTCCTGCCTTCTAAAATGTAAGGTGATTTTTCATACAAGAAGCTCGTAGTTTCGTAAGTTTCTCGCGAACCATTATGACCAATGACAGCCAAATATCACTCAATCAGGATGGAATTCTGGAAAAACAGTTAAGAGCATCATTAGAATCAGCTGAAGACATTTTTCTGCGAAGCAAATCCGGAAAATGGCACTGTTAATGATAAACTTGAGTTCATCTCTTTGATTTTGTTTAGTTTTTATTAATTCCGGGGGGCTTTTACATGGGCCACTTGGTGGGCCCATTGAACAAACCCGTGTTAGGAACTAAACTCTTCACAATTTAGTGAAGTGTTTGGTCGTTATCCATGACTCTCCTTCGATGTGAATCGAACCGAGAGTGTATTCCATGGTTTCCAGGCCGTAACCTGGTGGCGCTACTCTTTCCAGCAGCTACCCATTTATTTAAACAATGCTGGGTGAACACTTAGCGGGGGCCCGGTCCGGGAATTGAACCCAGAGCTCGAGGTCAAGTGGACACCAGTCCTACAGACCACGTCCGATGCTACTTTACATGCCTCATCGAAAGGCAAGTGCTCTCTACTCCGGGCTACCCAGGTCCGCTGGGTATGGTTTTAACAATTAAAAAGGTTTTTTAAATACATCATGTATCGTAATTGTGCCATCCATAATTCAGATGGACGCCCCACTATAACCTTTATTAGGTTAAAAGTATTTCTATTTCAAAACAACTAAAATAAACTATGGGCTCAAGACGGACACTACTATAACCATTATTGAAAAAAAAATCTGTGAAACTCGGAGAGTTAAGCTTTATAATTAGCAATTGTTTTATTACGTTTTCAGCCAAGGCTACGAGCAGTATGTCAAGGAGGTGGGTGTAATGGATACTCCAGGACACTGGAACGTTTCTACGCGTCATCCAAGTAAATAAGTTATTATATTTATTTTTCGAATTTTAACTTCTTGTGAGAGGGGTAAGTCAGCGAGATCGGCAATCTTTTCTGTAAAGGAAGCTGCTTCTCTCGAGTGTACCAACATAACAACTTCTTCAACATGAACGGGATTTGAACCTGCGACCAACAGATTTAACAACAAGCACACAATTATTAAGAAAATTTGATATGCTAATATTTAGCATAGAGATGATTAGATTTAAAATCTCGTAGAAATATCAAAACTATTTTTTTTCGGCACTTCTACTCCCCTTATAAAAAGAAACAGAGGGGAGTAACAATCTAATGAAGGCGTATGCAATGTTTTTCTTTAGACTGTTAAACCATAAAAACAGAAAGCCCCCCTTCAACACCCCCCCCCCCAAAAAAAAAACAGAAGTGTGATATAACCCTTTTCAAAACTGAAGTGTTATATTCCTTTGTTCCAAAGTACATTGGACTAAACATCCCTTTGTCTTAATAGTTATCTAGTCAAAGTCATTTATCTTTTAAAAATACATAGGGGAGTAATAATCTAAAGAAGTACATTCTTTTCATGTAATTATAAATTCATTTTTCATCGAGTTATTACAAATAAAAAATACGATACATCTCATTCCTAATATTCATTTCAGAAGTGGAAGCGACTTGTATCCTTTGATACTTTATTTTGCCAGGAGAACTTAAATTGTAATAATGTCAGATTTTAGTTTTTTTCCTATGCGTTGAGAAGTTACGATAATATAGTGGCCAATAATCCTTATCTAGGATATATGACTGACTCTGAAGAGCCACTGATTTAAAAATAAATTTGATGTTATTTTATATTTATAATTAAATGTTTAATTACACTTTTAATCAATAATTTTGATTCTCAATTTTCCTAGATGGTACTCCGTTCACATATTCGTTAACAGCTCTTGGAGGCAAGTCCAAGAAGTATTGTCTACTCTACAGCTGTAATCCAGACAGTAAGCTTACAACTTATGTACTTAAGTAATATTAGTTTTTTAAATTTGTTTGTAGTCTTGTTATGTTCACATCACACTGATATAGCTATTTACGTATTGCGTTTAACGCCCGAGGCCTGTCATGTCGCTTACTGCTCGTGGTGCGTAGCTATTTTAATGCCCACCTCATGTAAACTAATTACTAATGCAAACTATTTTGCCGTAATCTTCAAAACAATAAATGCATATTAAGGTTACATCAAGGTTACATCAGTATCAAAACAAACCGCAGTTATAAAAATATTGATTGTTACTAATTGAACAGCTGACGCTGAGAACTACTAGCGCTTACTGCGACCAGGAAGCGGCCGCTTCTCGAACTACTACCGGCCCTGTAAAGGAAAAGCATGCATTTTTACAGGTCTCAGGGCTGTAAAATGGAACTTTACCGGCCGCTCAGGATAGGAAGTGGAGGGCGGTAAACGATATTACTGTCCCATATTTTTTATTTGATAATATGGTTGGTTAGTTAGCAATATATTAAAAATTAAAGGCAGTTGAAATTTTAAAGTATTCCACACTAATGTTTCCAAAAATATATAATTTTTAGTAAAATATTTCCTGTTGATAACACCTGTTTTATTTAACTCAGGAGAAGCTTAAATAGCTACGCATCTTTTAGACATTTAAAGTACGTAATTTGAAGTCAAAAAAGTATTTTCCTTTGATATACATATTTATATTGATTGTTAGATAAAGCAAGATTTGAGTGGTTTAAAGGCAGAGTGGTATAAGTCAACATAAAAAAACCTACACATTTATATATATATATATGTATGTACGATTACACTTGTATATCATATACATATAATTACAATTACATATAAACATATGTATATTATATATATGGATGTATATTTACATCTATAATCAGATACGTACAACGCACATTTATAATGATATATACATATATATCTAAATATAAAAGTTTTAAATATTGACTTATACCACTCTGCCTTTAAACCATTCATTTAAACAAAAACATATATTTTGCCAACTAATCCCCTTTTACTTTAATACTTAATTATCAATGACCTGATTAATCCGATGGCATTTTTTTTTTTTGTTAAATATTTCATCACTACCTCAAATTAAATGAGTAACTATATGCAGTTATTGAGAAATAAGAGCTTTATTGATGGAAGTTATCCTAATTAATACAAAGATAGTCTCTCCACGGAGGATAATACTTGTTTATTTATCAAAGCAGCTTTCGGCTTTTATAAAGCCATCATCAGTGCCGACATCGAATGACTCACCCACAGCATAACAAACTCTTCCAAAATCGGCACTGATGATGGCTTTATAAAAGCCGAAAGCTGCTTTGATAAATAAACCATTATTATCTTCCGTGAAGAGACTATATCATTGAATTTATATGCTATTGTTATTGAAGTATATCCACAAATGTTATTATAATTTCAATAAATTTATTAATTATAATACCGATATAATACTGACAGTAATACGATCATGTCGTTAATATGATTTGGTACGGGAATATACTTTTGATCGGTTATACAATCATATCGGCCGTACAATAATACAATTATGTCGGTAATACTATCAAGTCGGTAATACGATCATGTCTTGTCAGTAGCCTGTAATACGATCATGTCGGTAATACAATTATATTGATAATACAAAATTAGTCGTTTCTACCGAGACTTTGTTTTTCTATTTGAGATTTTTAGTCAAATTGATTAGTTTATTGTTAAAAAACCAAGTTATATCAGTTACCTTATAACATAATATTTAACATGTTTTTATACATGATGTTTTCTGTCTCTAGATGGTAAATACGCTCTATGGCTATTCTACTACAAGAGAGTCAGTCCCGGACAAATTGATCAAGAAACCAACAATGCAGTCACTCAAGATCTGAAAAAGAATAGCTTGTCCATGGATGGAGCTAAACCAATCGACAACCAGCACTGTGGCTGCAAATAAACATTATATCTGTCCAAAATCCAACAAAAGAATTATTTTTAACAAACTTTGATTCTCAAGAGATACATTTCAGTCTACTTAGAAAAATAAGCGTTTAAAATAATAAATTTAATATAATTAACTTATAAATTTAATTAAATTATAATTTAAATTATAATTTGGGTGTATACCTATGACCAAGCAGTCCAATACCCTTCAAAAAACAAATAAATAAATATATAAATAAAATAATGTTTCTCTATTTATTTGTCTATGTTATGTAATATGTTATTTATCTGAATACTATAACAACATTATGTTAAAAAAATAAATATTTTAAGTGCTGTTTTAAGTTTGACATATCTATTCGTAATTTACATTTATATTTCTTTAAAAAAAACGTAACAAGTTAAGCAAATTAAAATAGGCAATTTTAAATAATGTTAATTCTCATTACTCCTTCATAATGAGCTTCTTGATTACGTTTTAACCAAATTGTTGCTAATTTTGACAATGTATGAAGTACGATTTATTTATTTTTAAATTAACAATTCATGCAATGATGACTCGAGTTTTGTTATCATTTGAAATTAATTTATGTTTCATAAAGTAGAAGGTTATTGCATTGTGATTGACATGAAAGGAGGGTGGGGGGGGGGGCGCATTTAATTGCTGGAAATTAGCAGTTGAATTAAAAATAAGGGCGGTTAATTAGAAAATGTCAATCACACTCACGTGATAAAATTATTGGCGAGAAGATTTTGATTTAAAACATTGAAACTGCGCACAGTGGCGCAATGGCCTGTTAAAGTGTAAGTGAAGTTGTAAGTGTAAGTGTAGTAAAGTGTAAGTTAAGTGTGGAGTAAAGTAAGCAATTATTCCCTGAGCAAATAAGTTGGTTCTTGAGGCGAAACCGAAGGAACCATGGTCCCTAAATCCCGAGGCTAATTCTCGGTATTTAAAAAGATTTAGGGAATAACACTAATTAGCCCCCTCGGTTTCGCCTCAGGAGATAATAATTGTGAACGGAATAATAACACTTTACTCCCGAGGTGCATACAATATATTATCTCCAGTAGCAAGAAAACGCATCTTCATCCATTGCACAGTTTTTCGTAATTATTTTAATAAATAACTATAACTGTTAGCACTTTAATATACTTTTTTCCGTGGTAGGCTGTGAAATAGTATCTAACTTTAGAGCCAAAAAGACATAGCTAAAATCCATTTTTTCATTACGTGGACTTAAAGAATCTTTTCATTACTCCTAGCTGTAAAGAAAAAATCTTTTACGTCCAAGGAACTAAAAATTTTTTATGTCCGGCGGGTAGTTGTCAAAACTTCCGTTAGTACCGCTGCAGTCTTTGTAGAAATGCTTCTAGTACGATTAAAATCCGCTAGATGTCAATGCGTTTTATTTATCTTTTCTTATAGTGTAACCTCTTTTTAAGGTTTCTTTTTTTAAGTCTTAAGTATGTACTAATATTTGTTATTATTATATATTGATTAGTGATTAATATTTAATGTTTTTTCATTGTCTGCTACCTCGGAAAAAATAGCATATGCCACGCGACTGTGAAGTGTTTTTTCTTTACCTTGGCAATATTTACTGTCTCGCTTCGCTCGACAGTAAATGTAATTGCCGCGGTAAAGAAAAAACTCACTTCACAGCCTAGTAACATAATATACTATTTATAGCAGATACAAGAGATACAGGTTTAAACCATGATAAGCGTAAATAACAAATAAGGTCGAAAAACCGTGTCACCAACCTGATTTCTACAACTTCACTGCATTAGCCATTCATTCTCTACTATTTATAAAATAATTAAGTTGGCAATCCTTCTTCTTCTCCCTGGTTTTACTTTTTCTCCCTACTTTTTGAGTTCAGGGAAGAAAAGTCTTACTTTAGTCCCTCTAAACTAATCCAAAATCATACCTATTTCTCCCTACTGGAGATAAGTCTATTAGTAAATAGACTTATTTAATTATTGACATAGTAATGAAGAAAAAATACGTGTGGTGTCGCGGGACACTCGGTAGGAACGAAGTTCCTTACATTTTTCATTAAATTATAAAATCACACTGCTAAGTACGTATACATTGCTAACTACTTATACATGGCGGAGTAGGAAAAGAGACAATTATTTCAAGATAAAAAGAAATTTTTATATACTACGTTTTTAAATTTTCTGTTGAATCTTATGTAATGTTGATAATATAATTGTTATATAATATATAATGTTAGTAAAAAAAAAAAAAAAAAAAATAGTTCCGAATTTATTTACTTCTCATAAATGACAACCATCTAGAGAGCTGATCTTAAACCTATAAAACGACAAATCTTTGTACAACGGATCTCCCCAACACCAAATCTAAAGCGTGCCATCGATATATTTGATATAATATAAATAATATAATCGATATTTCCTGTTTTGCTGTCATTCATTGTTTATCTATCACAAATTTGAGACCCGTCAAAATGAAGATTGCGTAAATATGGGACATGGCAAAACAAATAAAATAACTTGCGGATTCTTTCCAAACTAACTTTTCCATACAGCAAAATTTGCTGAAAACCAATTAAATTCTGCTGAAAGATAGCTAAACGTATTAAAATAATGCATTGTAATCGTATTCTGAGCTATGCTAAAAGTTTCAAATGTCTAGCTATTCGGGAAGTTAGTTAGAAATCGATTGCCAGATTTGTACCGGACAAACAAACAAGAAAGCAAGCTAATAAAAATGTAGTAAAAAATTAAAAGTAACCAACTGTTTGTACCTAGCAAGAGTTAAGGAAAAATTAAAAGAAAATCTTTATTTGTATCATTAAAGCAAGCGTCTTACTATAAATATATATATTGAATATAAGAAAAAAGTTGATCATGATGAGTTTATAGTTAAAGAGTATGTTTGTTAAAGGATGTTGGATTAAAATAGGACTGATTTCTACCTACTCATACTCTAAAGCTTCTGCATGTATCCGGTTGAAGTACGCAGTATTATAATAATATACCAAATATATAGAAATAAGCATCAGCACAGATAAATTTTACATTTAACAAGACTGTGATTATATTTTCTATATTTACAAAACCAAGTGACATTTTGACATATAATAAAAATAAACAAAACAAGTCAAGGAACAGGCTTCCTTAATAACATTTTTTCCCGTCTTTTTGAAGCTTAAGTTTACGCGAGCGATGAACGCTTGGGCGGATAACGATTTCCACTAAGCCTGGGCATTGGTAAAATGAACATGTGTACCAAATTTCAACTAACTCGGTGATCTTTTACTCAAGTTATCGTCATCGGTAGATTTTGTGACGGATTTTGCGTGACGGTGATTTTGGTCGTTTTATTAGGTTTCACTCCAGGGCTCCAGAACGTGCCATAAGGAACTTCGTTCCAATATATTTGCACCTAGTGGCAGTTTTAGGAATTAAATAACAGATTTCAAATCAAAGTACCTCATTTGCCCGCTATGATTGCTTACGTCTTGCCTCGGGAATGACGTCACAGTTCCCTTGATATTCCGCTCAGCACCGTCTCCTCCCCCTTACTGGCCTGACCCCTCTTCTCGGAGGGGTATCTCCTTACACTCACTTACACACAGTTTAGTATACATCACTCTCACTAAACTTGTTTGTTTACAAAACTTTGTTAATAATATAGATACATATATACCAGATATTTTATTATTTTTGATCAAAGTGTTAAAGGATAAATTTTAAAATTCAATTCACATATTATATTTTTAAAAAAATTATAATGACTGTCTCTTACTGAGATACATTTTGACTTTTATTGTACAACAACTATTTTAAGTATCACTATCCACTCATAATGGATATTCTTAAATTTCATTAGTATTACCTTATATAAGAAGTTATAAAAGAATTCATTGTAACTGATTATATTTGAAATTTTGGGAAAAAAAGACTGAAGATGATCTTATAAGGGTCGAAACGTCTCTTAATCACTATATTAAACGTATTTAATATCACACCTTAAGATCCATCTAGCACATTTATATAATAAACTAGCTTTCACCCCTCGCGGGGCTCATGCTAGGTATTAGTGGCTATGTTTCCTATAATCATGTAGGCCGAAGGCCGAACAATTAAATTAAATTCCTAAATAGTTTTGGTCTCCAAAGCCTTCAAGGAATAAAATCAGGACTATATTACACATTATTAATTCCATTACTAAGAATATAATACCCTCCAAATCGTAGTTTGAAGTCTATCTGTACATTTAAAAAATAGCCAATGGAAACTAAGTAATATAGCAATAACAAAAAACAATGCTAAATAAATATTATAATAAATATGAAAATAAAAGTAGACGAAACAAGTTATTGAACAATCATCAACCATGATGGTGCATTAATTTAATTATACCAGCCTCTTCTCTCAATATGGCTGTTGCACCAGTAACAATTTAATAATTCTAGTTCTGGGAAAAATTAATAAAATAATAAATACTCGATTTAAAGAGCATTAGTGTGAGGTGTAAGCGCCTTAATCAGAAATTAAATTGGTCAACAATTGCGGACACCATAAGCCCTCAGAGTCAAATATATTTTTTAAAAAATTAATTTTAGCTTATTTATGGTAGAACCGATGGAGTTACGACAAAAAGTCATACGGCCGAAATTATAGATCTTTTAAATCAGTTACTGCTCGCGCAATCAGCTTGTCGATACAACTCACCGTTTAGCCACAATAAGCCTCCAAAAAAACTTAAAAGTTTGTCCTCCATCTTTAATTTTTTTTAGGGGGGTAAAAATATATTTTTGTAACTTTTCGGATTATTTCAGTCGGTTTGGGCCAATTTCGGACCAAACGCAAAAAACCGTGAGTCTCTAGGTGGTCTAGAAGTACCCAAACTTTTTGAATGAGTACGTGGGGTTTCTTTACGGTGGGTAAAACAATTTTTTTTATACATACATTTTATTTTATAAACTTGTTAATAACTTTAGTTCTACTTATTATTTTTCGATGAAACCAAGCCTGCAAATTGCGCAATAAGTTTGCGCTCATCTCTGAAAAGAAATTAATCGATATCGCTTAGCCAGTTTTGTGCCTATAAAGTTTGACTGGGGCGACAGACATACATACATCCACACATACACGAAAAAAGTTAAGGCCGGATTCGGTTTTCAGAATGTATAAAATGAAAAAGTATCCAAACATTTTTCAATTCTGACCAATGTACAGACAAAACTTTAATTTTATATATATAGATAGAGTAAAAATGATTGTTTTCACATCCACAGAATAAACTTCTCGATTACGTTTTAAGAATAATTATAGTAATTTTTAGTACGCATGTATAAAGTTTAATACATTTTACAATTAGCCATTTATGCAAAGAGAAATTAAATATTAAAAGTATTTTATATCTTTGTGGCGTACATTAGTGTTTCAATTATTTACGTAGTAACAAAGAGAAAATATATGTGATGAAACATAAATTAATTTGATAAATTAATCATAGATATACAACCAATTAAGCATTGCATAAAATAATAAATATAATATATATATATATATATATATATATATATATATATATATATATATATATTATACATATATTTATTATATTATATTATAGTTTATTTACACTAATCTTTTTATCCATACACACCACTTTTGATTATTTATATGATAAATAAATAATCACCGTGGTGAAGCAACCATGCTCAATTTTTAGAGTTTCTTAATAAATTCTAGAATTTGTAATAGTGTGATTTGATTACAATGCACTTATATAAAAGCATTAGTTTTTACATTTATAAGTTAGTTTTCATACAAAATTTATGTGAACAACAACAGGCTTCATAAGTATTTAGAGTCTTTATATTTGACCAATCAGGAAAGAGAAATGGTAAGTTATTATTATGTTTATTAGTTTATATTTTATTAACTTATTACTATTATTTACGCAGAATATTATTAATCTGGGAACAAGAGGATTGATTCAGCGTGTATACAAAATTGAAGTCTTACTGCCACTCACCACTTATATTTCACTTTGTGTCACCAGTTAGTTTTCCCTCTACCTTATCATCAGTTTCTCCTATTAGCTTCCGAGCTTATCGAAGGTAATGTAAGCTACCTGAGTGCTCTGAAGAACAATCATTTTTTGGGTCTCCGAAATCAAAAATTTCAAGAAAGAAATCAGTTTCAGACATCAGGCAATTATTTTTATTTTAGCCCAATTTTAATGAGATTTGGATTGTAGGTCACGATTAGCCCATTATTGGCCCCATATAAGTTTCAATCCTCTGCACTAATTTGATTCTCTTTCATATGTGCAAAAATAGTTTAAAGTATTCATCACATTGTAAGAAATTTGAATGGTTTGTCTAAAGTTACCCGCAGATTGCCCAAGATTAATTTCAACACATTTAATATTGCTAAATTGATACTTTTGTGTAACAAAATAAAATTTTGTCAAATCTAAATAAGTACATTAACACACGGAAAAGGATAGCTTAAGATACTTTTTTTTGTTCTGGGAGGCTTTTACTTACACCCGAAGACGCAGGCCACTTAGGTGGGACCATTGAACAAACCCGGGTTAGGGACCGAAATCTTCACACTTGTGTGAAGATATGGTCGTTAACCATGACTCCCCTCCTGGTTGTAATACAACCAGGAGTGTCATCATCATGGTTTCCAGGCCGAAACCTGGTGGCGCCACTCTTTCGAGGAGCTTCCCATTTGTTTAAACAATACTGGGTGGACATTGAGCTGGGGTCCTGGTCCGGGAATCGAACCCAGAGCTGCGGTCACCTTCTGACCCAACTCGATGTTGCTTAACTTGCGTTATTGCACGCCAAGCGGTCTAGCCTCCGAGCCACCCAGGCCCCCTTAAGATACGTTAATTTGCCTTATAATTACACAATTGAGGTTGGTTCCGACGTTTTCAAAATAAAATGAATTGAAGGAATTTAATTTTTCTATGAACTCTAATAGGATCAGGACCCTAATAGGACACAATTAAATTATAAAATAATGGATTATAAAAGCATAATATCAATAAAGTACGTGATAGATTCGGGGAATTTATGTGCCACACTAATTGGTAGACTATGTTTTAAATCTGAAGAAATTATTTTTTTCTTTTACTGGAATAAAAGTATTTTTTAGCAATAATATTAATGTGCGCAGAGGGTAGAAATTAATATGAGATCATCTGCAAACTACTTTCGACAAACCATCCAAGTTTATTAAAAATCGTTCTTCGAAACGATCACATAGCTTCAGAAATAATAAATTAATATGTGGTTATTACTTATTACTACATATAGTATTATTACTACTAATAGTAGTATGATATTTACGTAGTAGGGCATTTCAAAGTCACTCACAATGTTATTATTACAATATATGTTTCAGTGTTTGAAAGCAGCAGCAATTTGCCTGCTGGCAGTAGTTCTGTCAGGTCTGGTACAACAAGGAAATACTGCTTGCAAAGAGCTGAAGCCTGTAGATGGATTTCAAAACGATTTTGTAAGTGCTTAGCTTGTAATAATACACAGCTCTATCTAGGAGCTCTTTGTGGCAAATCTCAATCGACCCTAAATCAAATACAACAGTCTTCTTATAGCCAGTGATTTGGCTCCTATGAAACCCCTATTGACAGATTTATATTTGCAAAAGCGACCACTTACTACCCTAATTTTCATATTAACGCAGTCTTATTATATTTATGTTCACTGAAAATTAGACCTTCTCGTACAATTTGAACAATTTTATTGCCATAATATCTTGTGCAAAACTATCCTCTTAAAAGCCTATTTCATATTTTATGTATGTTTGTCCACATTTTACATCATAGATGACTTCAGCTCTGATGAGTGTCTTCAGCTTTGGAAAAGTTCTAGAATAATAAATTCTATTAATGAAATAACTTATAGAAGCAGTTATGTTTAATTTATTCTTTTATCTTCATCAATGCTTGACAAGGTCACACTTGATCAAAATATCAGATGATAAATGATCGAGATGAACCACTGAAGATATGAACACTTCTGTGTGATTCAGCAATCAATAGCACAACGTATTTAAGTTTTAAATATAATATAATATATTTCTATTTTTCATGTATCAATATTATTTTTTAGTTGGCAGGTAAATTCTACTGGATTATCCAGAAGATTGCTTACGATAATCAACATGATTCTAAATGTTACATGACCTACTCGTTCGACGACGGCAAAATATGGACATTTATTGACATGCATGAAGACAAGTAAGTTAAATTAGTTTACTAAACTTTCCACAAAAAAAAAATTGTTTAGAACTTAGTATATTTTAAATATGATAAAACAAAGAAGTCCTTTGAGAATTGTTTTAGTTATATTATACGACCTCAGGATGATTGATGACAAAGTTTTCTTCCCCTATATAGAGCAGTGGCTCTTAACCTTTTAGTAACCGCTGCCCTTTTATAATCTCCTTAATTTGTAGTTTATGAGGATTATGTGTTTTAAATATTGGTAAATAATTATGCCCATCAGAATAAAGTTGTAATAAATGCTTCTCAATTGGCTCATAGTTCATAAGTTTCTAGCGAATCATTATGACCTATTACGGCCAAATAATACTTAATCAAGATGAAATCCTGCAACAATTTTTAAAAGCATTTCTTTAAAATCAATAAATAAAGTTTTTCAGTTAAGCAAGATCGGACAATGGTGCTTTTTTTTATTTATTAATCGAACGGGGTTCATCTCATTGATTCAGTCAAGTTTTAAGTTTTATTATCTGAGCGCACAAGGCCAAGTTAGAACTATGGTGTGATTACGAAATTTGTAGCTTAGGACACTGTAAAAAATTTAGCCCTTAATATTATGCCGTTCAATGGGGGAGAGTTTTAAAGTTATATTATAATTGTCATTGATTCACTCATTAAAATTATAAGTCAATAGCTATAAACTTGAAATTTAGAACACTTGTAGCTGTGTATCTGACAGGGCATTTATTTCTTTAAAACATTAATCATTAAAAACGGTAAGTTTCATCGAAGAGAGAATTTATGATCTTAGTTCACGGCAGTGAGCAAGGTGAAACCCAGCAAGCATGTCAGAGTATATTTACTTGATATCAATGATATCATGTATAATAATATAATTGTAACTTAACAATAATGATATATAATAATATCATAAATATAATATAATAGTATACACTCAATCCCCGTGTTATTCTTCGTCTGTTTAATGTACTCGTACATATGGTAAAAATACAACCACCTTGCTCTCTCCAGCGCCTCAAAAAAACCAAGACGACGCCCATGACGCTGTAGTCATCAAAATGGAATGATATCCTCAGCAAAAACCTACCCGTGAAAAAAGGGCCAACTTTCTGACCCTATACCAAATAATTTCAAGATAAAAAGAACTTTATATATACTAGGTTTTTAAATTTTCTGTTGAATCGTATGTAGTGTTGATAATATAATTTTTATTGTTATATAATATATAATGTTAGTGAAAAAAAAAAAAAAAATAGTTCCGAATTTATTTACTTCACATATATGACAACCATCCAGAGAGCTGATTAAACCTATAAAAGGATAAATCTTTGTACAACGGATCTCCCCAACCAGTGGCGTACCAACACTGATGGGGGCCTGGGGCGCTATTCAATTTGGGGGCCTACACAGTATTCACAGTTTATTCCATTGTCCACAAATCTATACGATAGTAAGCAGCCTAATGCATAATATTTTTGTAAACCCTGAATAAAATGTTTGCTATGGAATATGGAATAAGTGTTTTATTTAAGATTCACATTTATATATTATGAATGTATCTTCACATTTTTACAATAAGTTTGATTCGAGTACCAGTACCAGTACTGACGTAAAGTTAGAGCAAATGTACTTGAGTAATTAATTCCTTCAGCCATGGTCTCCAGACAGACAAATGTAGAAAATTAAGGGTCCTCGGTTTTGCCTAGGACCCTAAAAATAGATAAAGAGAATGTGCCAATTCAAATGATTAAATTTTTTCTTTTTATCGAAATAAAAAATGTAGGTCTAAAACGCAGCTGGGATAGGGCCTTATATTACTGAATTTTGGGGTATGTCAATTAATGCGTCCACTGAGGAAATAATTATGATATTTAAATATAGTCATATTAATTAATTTTTTTTTTAATTTTTAAAGAATTTTAAAAAATGTTTGTCCCTCTAATTTCTCAATGTATTAGTCTTCTATGGTGTGGGTCGTGTAGGGTAATTAATTTGTTTAAAACAACTAAATTGTTTTCATGGGGCTATATTTGGACCACCACCTGGTCATATTCATGCCTAAAACATCGTTAATTTAAAAGTACATATTACATATTTGCTTTACAATAAAATTATGATATACATTTTGCTTTTTACATTACATATATAGTCTTCTTATTTCCATATAGAAGAATTGCCACACCTTGTAAGTTAGTCAATTATAAAAAGAATTTTTCCACCATTTTATAGTATCGTCGTTTTTATTTATCTGACTACCATAAAATGGTGGAAAAAAACTTTTTATAATTGACCAACTTACAAGGTATGCCAATTCTTTTATGCATGTAAATATGTAATATGAATATGTATATGTTTCTTTTATGTATGTAAATAAGAAGACTATATGTAATGTATAAAGCAAATTGTATACAAGACCCACACCATAGAAGACTAACAAATTAATTTTTTTTCGGGGACCCTAACAATTGTCTATGATTATATTTTTTATCCTTAGAGGACATAATATCGAGAAATGTAATAGTAACGGGTGTTGATAGTGTTATAGTAACTGATATTGTTTTAGATTAAGAAGTACATTTTTACTTAATAATGCAACTATTTTGGTTTTTGAGATATGATTATAACAGGATGAAGTATTTCCAACATTTTCAAGTCAAGACAAAATCTGTTAATTACAATCATATTTTTTCCTAAAGAAAATGACAACCTTAAAATGGTGCGTATATCGCTATTATCCAGTTTTTGAGTAAATGGAGCAGATTATTTTTTGGAAACTCAATTTAAGCATATATTATCACAACAAATAGAAATAATCGGTCCGAGACAACTCAAACTAACATTCTCAAATAATCATGGTTTCAAATCCCAGAAACTATTAGTTTTCGATGTTCAACAAAATCCGATTTATATTCATCAATATCTCAGAAACTACATTTTCCCCGGAAAAATTTAACTGGACTAGATTTTAGATATTTTTAATCAAAATCGTCGGAACCGCTTTCGAGAAATAATTTTTTAAAACCGTCTTAAAGTTTTTGGAATATAAAGCCCTAATAATTTTATTTTCTATTCAGCCTCGGTATGACCTTTCTCAACATGTACGCGTAATTAATCAATTTCATTGAAATCAGCGAAGTAGTTTTAGGAGAAATATTTTTTTTTTTGAGTTGGCCCCTAAAAGGTCGAGTTTTTTGGGGCTTGGCCCCCAATTCGGAGCGAAATTCATTGCTCGATTTCGTTTCGGGTTATGATTTTTTAATTAAAATTGGGGCCTACGCTCAAAGCGGGGCCTCTGATCAATGCGGGGCCTGGGGCGGACCGCCCCCTCCGCCCCCCCTTCGGTACGCCACTGTCCCCAACACCAAATCTAAAGCGTGTCATAGATACATTTGAAATAATATAAAATCGATATTTCCTGTATTGCTGTCATTCAATGTTTATCTATCACAAATTTGAGACCCGTCAAAATGAAGATTGCGTAAATATTGGATATGGCAAAACAAATAAAATAACTTGCGGATTTTTTCCGAACTAACTTTCCGCACAGCAAAATTTGCTGAAAACTAATTAAATTCTGCTGAAAGATGGCTAAAAGTATTAAAATAATGCATTGTCATCGTGTTCTGAGCTATGCTAAAAGTTTCAAATGTCTAGCTATTCGGGAAGTTAGTTAGAAATCGATTGCCAGATTTGTACCGGACAAACAAACAAACAAACAAACAAGAATGCTAGCTAATAAAAACGTAGTAAAAAGTCAACCTATCAAAGTAGGGATTTCTACTTTGTGGCCAAGTCTGCTTTTTCTTTAGTCCATAACTCCACTTCACTCCGACTTTCATGAGCAGAAATGCTCTTTTCTTATGCGCTTAACACTTGGAATATTTCTGAATGAGGCATAATACCTTAATAGTATCATGTGTACTCAGTAAGCAGGAGTTGCCTGGGTCATGGGAAGAAGAGAACTCAAAAAAAAGAAATAAAGAAAAAGTTCCAGATCCCCTTAGAAAAAGTCAGCTTATTAAAGAAGTGATGTCTACATTATAACCAAGTCTGTTTTATGCCTCATTCAGGAACTATCCAAGTGTACGCAATAGAAATAAAAGAGCAGTTTCGCATAAGTAACACTGCTCTTCTCTTTTCACGATAAAGTCCAGAGTTAAGTGAGGTTATGTACTAAAGAAAGAGCAGACGTGGCTACAATGCAGATATGACTACTTTGATAGGCTGATTTTTTGACCTTTTTCTAAGGATTACATTAAAACAATTGAACGGATTCCGAAGTATGTATATAGTAGGTCATAATATACATATCTTTCTTAATTCAACTAAAAACTAGGGAGTTAAGACGGACCCGACAATAACTATAACTGAAAAGAACTGTGTGTGAAACTCGGAGGGTTAGCTTTTATAATTAACAGTTGTTCCTCTACGTTTTCAGCCAAGGCTACGAGCAGTATGTCAAGGAGGTTGGTGTGATGGATACTCCAGGACACTGGAATGTAACTACGCATCATGAAAGTAAATAATTTATTATGCATTTAACGTAAAATATGATATTATATATTTGTATATTTTTTTTTAAGTTTTACTTCTTAAAGATTGACAACCATTTCTGTGACGATGTGTAGACAGTGGAGTATAGAGGGGGGAGGGGGGCTAGTAAGTTGATAACGAGCAGCATTTATCGAGTGTATCTATAACAACTTCGCTGACATAGTAAGCCGCTAGTAACACAAGGTTACCTTTTACTTTACATTTTCATCTACCAAAAACCATTCTCCGTTACCACCTATACAATACAGTCCTCTAAAAAGTATATTGGTTAACTCTGGAATGCTAATGGCAATTGGATGTCTGGTATTACCACTGGTCCCCTAGGCCCATTGCCCCAGACTATATAGGCTCATTCGACGACCAATTGATTACCTTGTGCTTATTATTAAATGTTAGTCAAATCGATGAAGTAGCTTCGACGGGAATTTACCAGACAACGAGTATATATATGCTCAAATGAACTTCTACTGCTACACTGGCAGGTGTGTTACCTACCAGTACCAGCACTGCTGAAGGATGTGTACCAGTGTACCCATCACATACGAGCGTTGGAGGTTAAGGGTCATGCTATGCTCGTCGATTTGACTACCATTAGAATTTTAGGGTTAAAACAGCAGCTCCCTTATGGTTTTTTACTTCACACTTCTTTCAGGGTGAAATTGCCACCACCTACTTGTATAAGTAATGCGGAACAATAGTTATTAATGCACCTAGGGAGTAAAGTAAGCCATTATTCCCTGAGCGAAAAAGTTGGTTCTTGAAGCGAAGCCGAAGGAACCATGGTCCTTAATTCCCGAGGCATAACCGGGGGAGATAATTATCGCGAGGGGAATAATGGCACTTTACTCACAAGGTACATACAATATTTTATCTCCAGTAGGGAGAAAATACACACTTTCATCCATTGCACCGTTTTTATTTATTATATTAATAAATAACAATAATTATTAGCACTTTTAATAGCAGATATAAAAGATTCAAAATTAAAAAAAAAAATATGAATTTGAATTAAACTCAATTAGAAGGTTATTTAGATTCAGGTTATAAACAATGATAAAGAAGGTCGAAAAAGTAGTGTCGCCAACCTGATTTCAAAAACTTCATTACATTAGCCATTAGTCCACAGGCCACCATAAGAAGTGAGTCGCTGATTGATAAAGTTTTCTTACCTTATGGAATCGCTTATTTATGCCTTGCCCACCGATGAATTGGGTATATGGCAACTGGGCGCTGGGCCATTTTTTTTTTTTTGACATGCCAAACTTGCCCTTCTGCGGGAACATTGAAAAGAGATAGATAAAGTTTTGATTTTCAAAGGATCGTTTAGTTAAATTATTTCTAAAACAGTGGTAAAGGTGGCCACCGATACGAGTGGGCCGTTTGGGGTGGCCACCGCCCCAAACATATCGCTCTGCGGGGACGTTTGAAAGAAAACGGCCCACTCGTATCGGTGGCCACCTTTACCACTGTTTTTGAAATAATTTAATTAAACGATCCTGTGAAAATCAAAACTTTATCTATCTCTTTTCAATGTTCCCGCAGAAGGGCAAGTTTGGCATGTCAACAAAAAATAAATGGCCCAGCGCCCAGTTGCCATATACCCAATTCATCGGTGGACAAGGCATAAATTAGCGATTCCATAAGGTAAGAAAACTTTATCAATCAGCGACTCACTTCTTATGGTGGCCTGTGGACTACATTAATTTTAACCATTTTATAAAAGAATTAAGTTTGCAACCCTTTTTGCATTGTTTTTGCCCTACTTTACATTTTCGCCCTACTTTTATTTTCTCTCCCTACTTTTTGAGTTCAGGGTAGTAAAGACTTACTTTAGTCCCTCTAAACTAATATAAAATCATCACTTTTTCTCCCTACTGGAGATAAAATAATATTATATCTATTAACTAAACAATGTTAAAATGTAGAATATTAAATAGTATAATGAACTCAAAACTACATTAGGTTTTTCTTCATTGTTTCTTGTTATGATGATACGATGCTCAACTTTCGTAATATTCTCTTCAGGAATAGAGGTGGCTTGTATCCATAGAGATTTTGTTTTAAATATAGAGAACCCAAATTGTAATAATTTTATATTTTAGTTTGTGCTATCTGTGTAGAAGATATAATCACAAGGAAACCAAGGATCTTCATCTAGGATTTATAGCTAACTCTGAAAGGCTACAAACTTATTTATTTATTTTTATTGTATAGTTATAATCTCAATATTGATTTTTAATGTTGCTAGATGGTACTCCGTACACATATTCGTTAACAGCGATTGGAGGCAAGTCCAAGAAGTATTGTCTACTCTACAGCTGTAATCCTGAAAGTAAGCTTATAACGTAATGTATACTTAAGTAATATTAGTTGTAAAATGTTTGTGGTAATATTTGTTTGTAGTCCTGTTAATGCTCAAATCACACTGATAAGAATATTAATGTCCTATACGTTTTATTTGATAATAACATTTCATCCATTCATTTTCCCACACAAATATTCCGAAGAAGAGTTTCGATGAATTCGTTAAAGCAAGCGCTTATTAATACATCTGATCTTGTCTGATATATCTGTAAATAATTTATTTATAAAGATTAGTAACAAGAAGTAACAATTATCTAATATAAATGTTTTCTTCAACTAATCGAAAACTCTCAGGAGTAGAGGTGGCTTGAAACGATTAAAATTTCTTTTGGTTTCATACTTTATTTACTTGTACTTTAATAGTTTGTCATAAAGAGGCCAATATCAAAATGAAATGTGGTGGTTACATTTTGATATTGGCGCCATTTTGAAGTTATCGATTTTTGAATTTAGAAACTTTGACGGTTTATAATACCAAAAGTATAAATAAGTTTATAACATGTAGCATATCGTTATAAACGGTAAAAAAATAAGGAACAAATATAAAAAAAACCGATGAAATGCCATTAATTAGTTTAAAAGTTATATAAGTGAAACATAATTATTATTAATTAGTGGGGTACTTAAGTTTGTTTACATCTACCAAAATACCGCTAAAATTCAAGTAATTAAATAAATGAAATAAAATCCAATTTAGTGGCCTCCAAAATGAGGAAAAGTTCCAAGGTATCCCGTACCCGATTTTTTATTCAACAATTTAATTATCATTAAAATTATTTAATTTATTTTATTTGAATTTATTACTTTTTTTTACTTTCATTATAATGCTTTACTTTTCGTCAACCTGATTTACCTGATCACATACATTTTTGTTCTCAAATAATGTTTTTATTCTGTATTTATATCAGGAAATTTAATTATCATTAAGATAAACATTTTTTTAAATAAAAAAGTTGGATGAAACATTGGCGGTAATACAATCATGTCGGTAATAGAAAATTCGTCGTTTCTGCTTCGACTTTGTTTTTATATTTAGTATTTTAAGTCATATTAATTATTTTATTGTTAAAAAACCAAGTTAGGCCATATGAGATATCTTTTATTTAAATACTAGGTTTCTTCCAACAAAACAGTGTACCGTCTAAGGGATCGTCGCAGGCATACGCAATGGATAAAAGCCGTTCCAACCCGACTGGTGACAGTGCTTCGTATCTTGCTCCAAACTGTTCCAACCTGCGCAGGGATAATTTATGAACCGTTTACTAAACCGTCCAAACGATCCTCTGACAAGAATTTGTTTGTATGACATGCGCAGGCGCAGTTATGTCAATCACAGGAAGGTTCCCTAACTGTTTAGTCTCCTTGAATGTTTTTAATGTGATGCGAATTATAGTCCTTAACCCGTTCGTTCCTACCTGACATGATTTTATTACAGTACAGTATTAGCGCATGCGTATAAATATAAAACCTGTCCTAGACGATTCCCGAATGATTCGCGGGATGATACAAAGGACGGTACACATAGAGGGGTAACAAACCTATTATTTTAATATTGAAACTATGAATATGACTGAGGCCTTCATGTTTTCTGCTTCTAGATGGTAAATACGCTCTATGGTATCTCTACAATAAGAGAGTCAGCCCCGGACAAATTGATCAAGAAACCAACAAAGAAGTCATTCAAGATCTTAAAAGGAATGGCTTAACCACGGCTGAAGCTAAACCAATCGACAACCAGTATTGTGGCTGCAAATAAACAATCAGTCCAAAATCCGACAATGTCCTGCTGCTCGAGAAATTAACTCCAGTTAACTTCGATCAATAAGTGATTAAAATGCTAAAAAATAAAGATTTATTAAGTTTATGTATTCTATTTTAAATATATTTTATTAACAGAATAAATAAAATCATAATACTTTTTCCTTCCGAGTTTACCAAATGTTACGGAAGCAAATTGATAATTCTTTTATGCCTCCCATTTAAATAAATCCTGGACAGAAATCTGTTTTAGATATCAGAAAATATTTGTGGTCCCGTGTCTGTCTGTCAGTCTGTCGTTCAACATTTTTGGGAAACACCACATCTTAACAACTACTCGTTTGATTTTAATGAAATTTTGATGGTAGGTCATAATTAGCCCATTGTTGATGCCATATTATTTTCAACCTTTTGAACCTGTTTGGTTCTCTTCCACACACAAACATAAATTTGTTTAGACCTACATCATCAAAAGTACTAATCTGATTTTTATGGAACTAGGATAGTTTGTCGAAAGTAGTCTTTATTTCATCATCAGTCTTTATTTTTAAAATGACAAAATAATCAGTTACATTGATTTCTTGTGCTTATATAAGCTAATTCTGAAGAAAATTAACAATAGCAATCACATGATTAGTGTTGATGGTAATACTTACAATTTTCATTTCACACCCTAAATATCCATCAACTATATTTATATTACAATTACAAAGGTGCTGACTTCAACAAAATTAATATTACAAAACAAAATTAATATTAACAATTACAAAATTAATTGATTAATTGAATAATTTTATAATTGGTAATGAAACTATTAGATTAAAGTATGATTAGAAATATACAATTATTGCAGTTTCACAAAATTTAATTTTCCTGCCTCAAATTGAGCATCAATTTGAAAGTTACCATATGCGGCAACGCTAGGACTTAAGCCATACAGATTTTTTTTTTCCAAATCGTAATTTTATACAATCATATTTACATACATAGTTTGTCTAATGTACATTTTTTATTGATTATTCTCTAAATATTTCTCAATTAGTTTCTAATTTTTGTAATTATTTTATTGACTAAGTAATAATTAATAAAAAATAGTATTGGGCTATCTTTTCATGGTTAATTGAGGTGATATGTATTTTTTTTTATTACAATTGAATAATATATATATATATATATATATATATATATATATATATATATATATATATATATATATATATATATATATATATATAGATATATATATATATATATATATATATTTGTAAAGGTAATAACAAAAAATATACACAAAACAAATAATTACACAATTTTACAGATAAACAACATGATACATAATACAAAATAATATTTAAAAAAAAAATCGTTCTTTTAAATAAATTTAGTATATTGTTAGTATTATTTGTGCTTTTTTAACCTAAAATATTTTTTTACATAAATTTTGTAAAAGATATTTTTAAATAATTTACAGAGAAAAAAATTGTTAGGCTAATATTCTAGTGTTACCATATATATGACAACAGCCTAAATTTGGGGAAAGGATTTTTTTTTTCAATTTTTATAGACATTATGACATATTATGCAGGCCCTTAACAGACAAAATCTCCTAGAATAACCTTAAAAATTCCCCAAAAAATAATTCAGTCAGTTGGTAAACAAATTTCACATCTATTTTTATATAATGAAAAAAATACTTCTACATATTCTACATATACTAAAATAAATGTACATACACAAATATATATAATGTACCAAGTTTCACTGTATCATAAATATATTATGTATACAATATGAAAATAACAGATAAAGGAGGGAAGGAAAGTGCGAGAGAATGTAGGAAGAAAACCTTTTTTTACCCTATGCTGGTGTAATAGCTGGAAAATTTGCAGTAAATCACATGCATGTAATGGCGTTCCCGCGCCCGGGAAACTGGTTTGGTGGGAAATAGCCGTGTTTCACTCTGTTATAGCCTGAAACTAGCATACATAACCTTATCATTCGTATCTAGCCAACATTAATGCAGAAAAAAATAACCTATTATATAATATTAATACGTGAAATATATTATTAACCAATATATTCTAGGAATAATAGATAAATATCTTCTGTAAAGAAATGATATCATGTAATATTTCATTACTTGGGTTGCGGCATTAGGTAATTTAGTCAATATCCTTTACCATATGATCGTAAAACTAAATCAATTCTATATTGCCAAGAATATTTTTTTTTTATATTTTTTATTTTCCTTCTACACTCTGTACTTGTAGGAGAGTATAATAAATATGTATATGCATGCAATATTTCTTGAATGTTATTTAAATGTTAGACTGGGCATCGCGTGGCTCTTTCATTGAAGCGAGCGTAATACAATAAATATTTAATATTAAGAAAATTAGTTAATCATGATGAATTGATAGTTAAAGAGGATGATTGTAGTAAAGAGCCGTGTAGTGAGGAACATAACTATTCCTTAACCCTCACGTCCCGCTTATCTCTATTTAAACTATTATAAAATGTAAGACTTCTCTAGACAAAAAAATGTTGCTTGCATCAGGTTGAAATTTTACATGAATGTTTCAATAGTACATTAGATGATTTAAGCAATGCTAGAGAGCCAGCGTGGCCGTGTGGGTGAACCACGTCTGCTCGGCCATCACTGAATCATAAGTGGAACGAGACGGGGTTCGATTCCTCGCCGTGACGCTCTAATTTATATGGCTCACTATTGATCACATCATACTCGCTTCGGCAGTACTATGTACAGAGGTATGATGTGTGAAGTGGCTGGAACTCTCTACCGCGGGGTGTAAAAAGGGCCTAAGTAATGGCCTAATTGCAAGGTTCGAACAAGTGGTTCGTCCTACCCGTTCTAGTAGAAAGTACTAGACTACTACTACTACTACTACTGAAATCTAACATTGATCACAAAATGTGTACCTACCCATGAAACAAGTGAAGTTAAAGTAGACATCGATTCTCTCTCAATGAAGCGAGTGTAAAAGTAATTTTTTTTATTAAAATTGATACATTAGAACGTATGATTCAACAATATCATACGTTTTTTCAATTTTAAACGCTTATAGTGGTGTCGCTGTTGATTTAATTAAAAAATTGTAATTGAAAAATGTTTGTCCCATCGAATAAATGAAGTTAGAATTTTTTCCCGTTTTAAAATTCCAATTTAAAATGTGCACGTGAAAGCTTGGGCTGATAACGTTATTCAACTAACTCGTCTTGGGCATTGGTAAAAGGAACATGTTACCAAATTTCACTTAACTAGACCGAAATAGTTGAATAAGTAAAAGTTGACCAACTTTTACTCAAGTTATCGTCACACGTTTCCGACACAAAATCAAACAGGATGCATAGTTTGTTGAATGTAAGAAGCTCGCTTTAATTAATTGATATTCTTAGCGAAAGGACTTTTTTTTAAAAAAAAGGAACCTGAAGACATAGACCTATATATGTGTGTCCTCTGAAAAAAACCCAGTTATCCTTCTATCAACACTGAAGGTACTCCTTGTACTTCATTGAAGGTATAGGAGCGTCTATGGAAGTCATCATAATGAATAATATATATTGTCCCTCCATGTAAACTGGCTAATTTGTTTATTTTCAATTACAAAGCAGCTTTCAGTCTTTATAAGGCCATCATCAGTGTCGGAATGTGGAAGAAGTAGAGTTACATTATATTATAAATGAAAAGTAGATGATTGAGTCCAGTCTACTTCATGTCGGAGATCAAGGTAAGAGTCAAGTCTTAAAGTAATTTATTTCAATTCAGTATTTGATTGATTCAAGAAGACAAGTGTGTGCAGGTGTACCCCAAGGTAGCATCCTAGGTCCAATCCTGTATACCATTTTCACCTCCGACATCCCTGAACATCCTAGCACCACTTTAGCTTCTTTTGCAGATGATAAGTGCATTGTATCATCTAACATATCACCTATAATAGCATCTGAACAAGTTCAGCAACACCTCTTACTTCTGGAAACTTGGCTCAAGAAGTGGAGAATCAAAATTAATGAAAACAAAAGTGTCCATGTAACGTTTAGTTTGAGACATGGCATATGTGAACCAGTAACCCTAAACCAAATCCCTATCCCTCACTCTAGTTCCGTCCGCTACCTTGGTTTACACCTGGACCGGCGTTTGACCTGGGCACACCACACAAAACTTAAACGACAAGACTGCAACAGACGCTACAAACTTTTACACAGACTTCTACACCATACATGTAAACTCAGCACACATAACAAATTACTAATTTATAACACAATAATTAAGCCCATATGGTCATACGGTATTGAACTCTGGGGTTGCACCAAGCGTTCCAACTCCTATCGTATCCAGTCCCTACAGTCCAAAATCCTAAGAAGAATAGTAAACGCTCCTTTCTATGTTTCTAACTTCACCCTTCACAACGACCTTAAAGTCCCCTTCGTCCATGACCTAGCCATAACCCGATATAAATCCATCCATGACTCCATATCCCAACATTCCAATCCTTTAATTCACAACCTGTCATTACCATTCATTCCTGGAAATCCTCCTCGACGTCTAAAGAGGCAGTGGCCACGTGATCTATTGAACAATGCTTAACGTGTAAAGTCTAAATATATGTTGTATCAATTGTATTAATTCAAGCTAGTATCTGTGAGTACTGTTAATGGATAGTTCCTCACTTCAAGTCTCTCAAGTCATTGTAAAAACTTTCATCAAAATTGCTTATAACATGTAAAATTATGTAGTTGCAGTTATCTAAAAAATAAAAAAAATAAAATAAAATAAAAAAAAATCAAGACAACAAAACCTTACACACATGAGAGAAGTGATGGTAAAACCATCATCATCTACTCTTTACTGAACCACCATGACAGTGTCTAACATGGTTTAACAGACCCAAATCTGCGCTACCTCTTTCATTTAAAATGCTTCTCATTTATTTAAGCAATACTGGGTGGACATTGAGCGGGGAGCACAGTCTGGGAATTGAACCAAGATCTATTTGGTCACCCATCCAAGTGGTGACCATGCCTGATGCTGCTTAACTTTAATAACTCCTATACGAGGTACCCCGGCCACCTTAATTTAATGACAAATGAGAGTTACTAAAATCTAACATTGATTATAAAATGTGTACCCATCAAGTAAAGTTAAACTAGGCATCGATTGGGTCAATCATTGAAGCGAGTGTACAGTCATATATCATATCTGATATTGTATACATTATTAAATCCCTTCCGAACAATAAAGCACCTGGGCACGACCTAATAACAACAATCATCCTTTCCCAAAAAAGCTACTCTATTTCTTACATATATAATTAATGCAGTCCTTAGAACAACTTATTTTCCTTCCAAATGGAAAAAATCCTTAATAGTTATGATTCCCAAACCTTCAAAACCTCACCACCTACCCTCCTCCTATAGACCTATTAGTCTTTTACCTGTTTTTAGTAAAATCCTGGAAAAACTTATCCTCCGCAGAATGTATCCTATCTTCATATCCCAAAATATTCTTCCTAATCACCAATTTGGGTTTCGAGCAGAACACTCTACTATTCAACAATGTCACCGTGTTGTAGATGACATCTCATCCGCCCTTGAGAATAAGCAGTATGTCTCGGCAGCCTTTCTGGATGAAAGTCAGGCTTTCGATCGAGTTTGGCACCAAGGACTTCTGTGGAAACTCAAGGGAATCCTACCCCCAACCTATTACCTTATCCTTCGCTCCTATCTGAGTGACAGGAATTTTGTAGTTCGACAGGGTTCCTGTCACTCCAATTCCTTTCCTATTCTGGCAGGTGTACCTCAAGGCAGCATTTTAGGTCCAATCTTATACTCTATTTATACAGCTGACATTCCAGAACATCCTTCAACATCCATATCCTCTTTTGCCGACGACAAAGCAGTCCTTTCCGTAAATCCAGATCCCAACCATGCCTCCGATTTTCTTCAAGAGCACCTTCAATCTATTGAGAACTGGTCCAAAAAATGGCGTATCAAGTTTAACAGAGACAAAAGTGTACATGTCACGTTTACTCTGCGAAGATCTACTTGCCCTCCAGTATATTTATATAATCATCCACTTCCAGTTTCGAATCAAGTGCGGTACTTAGGACTTCACCTAGACCGAAGACTCACCTGGAATTTACACACAAGACTAAAACGGACGGACATGAAAAGACGATACAAGATTTTACTCAGACTTTTGGACAACAGATCTAATTTGTCACTAACTAACAAACTGACCATCTATAATCTTATTATAAAACCTATTTGGACATACGGACTCGAACTGTGGGGATCGACCAAGCCATCAAATTCATATAAGATCCAATCGCTGCAATCCTTGATCCTACGAAAAATATGCAATGCTCCCTCCTACGTGGCCAACCGTATAATACATAACGATCTAAATGTTCCCTATGTCCATACCCTAGCCTCATCTCGTTACAAGACCTTCCACACCAAGCTCGTCCACCATCCTAATCCTCTTGTCCAAAACCTATCCTCTCTTCATATCCCTGGCAATCCGAGGCGACGCCTAAAGAGAAAATGGCCCCGTGACCATCTAAGAGACTAATATTATTGTAATCCAAATTATTGGAGTACCACCACTGGGTGGAATCTCTTAATCTGTGATGTAACTGTGCTGTATATACCTTATGCGAACAAGCTGCTTGTTATAATTAATTTTTATAGTTGTAGCTAAATAATAAACGATAAAAAAAAAAAAAAAAAAGATATTGAGAATATATGCAATCAAATTGTTGATGGATAAAGAGAATGATTGTAATAGAGTTTACTTGTTTAGTTCACCCTGCATTCTTACTATTACACACGCTCCGGAAATCTTCTTTTCAACTATTCTTAAATGTATCACTTCATTAAACAAAAACATCTGCTTGTGTCAAGTTGAAATTTTTACATGACTTTTTCAATCATACTTTAGACGATCTATATGAATGTTCATTAAAATTGTTTCGTTAGAACTTAAGATATCCGTCAAAACGTTGTTTTCCCCTCTTTTAAACGTTTAGGTCCGCTTTAAGCGAATTACTTCATAGTATTGTCACTGTTTGTTTTACTAAAAAAAAAAAAAAAAAAAAAAAAAAAAAAAAAAAAAAAAAAAAAAAAAAAATGTTCGTCTCATCCAATAAGTGATGTTTTCCCTCACGATTACGCTGCCCAACGAAATTAGCCTAATAATTAGTAAATTAACATGTATACCAAATTTTAATTAAATCAGTTAACTTTTACTTAAGTTATCGTTCGACACGTAAACGTTACTGACAGATGCATATATTGTTGAATATAAGAAGCTCGCTTCAATAAATGTGTGTAATGAAGAGCAATAATGATAGTTGATTGTTCAAGTAATGATCTAATATGTTGCTTTAAGTAAATTATGATTAAACATTCTTATTAGTAAAGTAAAGAGGAAAGCGTTTTGTTATTATGTTTATTTAAGAAAGAAAATATAGCTAGTTTTGATAATTGCAAGTTTTAGCTTGATAATTTCTTCTTCATATTTTAGACCACTTTTTGAAATCTCGAGAAAAGGAAATAGATTTATCTTGTTCACCGTTGACAAATTTAAATGAATGTAATTTTTCCTCTTACTTCTAGGTAATGTTAGACAGAGAGTGGTGGAAGGTTGGGAAAATAAGTTGCTTCCTCTGAGAGCTGGAAGTGTACGAAGAAAGAGAGTCACGTGATGTGGATAAATCATAATGAACAGAGAGAAGGAGGGGGGAGGGAAGTATGACAGCAATCTGTGAATATTTGGGTGAGCTTGTGCTCTCGTGTATTGGGGACAAGGTAATATGTCAGATACCCGTTTCTTCCCGTCAAGTAAGTCAGTTTTTTAAGGGCTTATCCTCTATCGTCCATCATTCCTAAGAGCAAAGGGCCAAAGAGGGTTGAGAGAGAATTCTGCCCTTGGAATACTAAAATCATTCCCTTTCCACTCTCCTTCTATATATATCATCTGATATATTTCAAGGATGTTGCAAGTGTCGCAATTTTGTGGTAACCTTCACCTGATACCTGCGTGTTCATGATTACCGAATTAATTTTCACCTCGTGTTCAAGATCCATTTTGTACGTTATGCCGTAATTTTTTAATGATAAGTAATTATAATTTTTCGGTTACTCCCTCTTGTGAAACTGAATATAAAAAGGTCAAGTGTGTGCTAGTCAGCACACAGCGAGGGTCCGTAGGCCACACTGTATAGTGTTTAACTGTAAAGTGTATAAACAGTGGCTTTTTAAAATGCTAAAAAGCTTACTTTGAACCATTCTAAGGGTCTGATATTCTCAAAACACACTCTGATAAAGTATTTTTTGCCGCTGAACCGGACTAAAACTATATAAATACATCGAAAAGACCATAATTATAAAAAAAAAACGTATTTTTTCAATAAAAAATAAAATATTTTTTTTTTCGAAATTTCCAAAAAGTGGTATCTTTACTTTTGGTCGAAGAATGTTCAGGAATTTTTTCAGATTTTTTGCACTTCACATCAGTGAGATAGAGGGGGGGGGGGGGACACGTTTCACACCTACTTCAAACTTGCCTACGCTCACTCTATCAAAGTTATAACCAAAGAATTATATATTTTTGTAATCAGCCCGACGTACCCTTTCATATGATACCCCTCACGGTGTCGAAAAAAAAATAAAAAAAATTAAACCCTTAAGTTTCTTTACCCTAATTTTTTTGAAAAATAATTTTTTTAAGTCGCAATATTTTTAAAATATGTGGGCAGGTACAAGACACATACATGCCAAATTTCAAAGTGATCGGACGAATGGTGTAGCCGTGAGAGCACGCTAGAGGACGGACGGACAGACACACGCAGGAAAATATAAGGGTCCTTGGTTTTGCCTACGGACCCTTATAAAAGACTGAAAGAAATTAGTGTCTCCGATTTCAAAGATTCCAAAACAGAAATCCGTTTCAGACATGAGGGAACATTTTTGGTTCCTTGTCTGCCTGTCGGTCTGTCACTTAATTTTTGCAAACCAAAATACTATCTTAAAAAATGCTAGTCCTATTTTTATTTCAAGACAGAAATTCGTTTCAGACATCACGGAACATTTTTGGTTCCATGTCTGTTTGTCGATCGGTCGTTCAATTGTTCCGAACCAACATATCTTAAAAACTAGTCGTCCTATTTTATTGACATTTGGATGGCTAGTCATAATTAGCACGTTGTTGGTCCCATATAAGTTTTAAACTTATGGACCCATTTGGTTCTTTTCCACATGCGCACAAACATAAATTATCAAAAGTATTCATCTGTTTTTGTTTTTTTTTTAAATTAAATTGGGATGTTATATCGAAAGACTCCAATCTTTCCTTTTTCTACTTTTCTTTTTTACTCCAATCTTGGTTTATCGAATGGCTCCAGACTAATTTCAACAGTCTATGATCTTTAAATTTTGCTAAATTGAATCTTTAATTCATGAACAAAATCAAAGCAATTTTGTTTTAAAAACGGGGGAAAAAGAAATAAATTTGACAAAAATAGTTTGTAAAAGCATAAAATCATTAAAGTATATGACATAGGACACGAGGAAGCTATGTGCCACACTACTTGGCAGGCAATTTGCTGAGAATTCTCTATAATCATATCAGGAAAAAGGACCAAATTTTTGACATTTCAAGTAATTTTAGTCGTTTGTCGGGTTATATTATAGACATGGTATTGTAAATTATTTATTTACTTCCTTCAAGTAAAAGAGTCTGTGAGAAATCCCACGTTATATGGTCGAGTCATATTGACTCGGAGAGCAGGAAAAAACACTCAGGCAATTAGATTGGAAAGTATAGAACGCTCCTGGCCCGATATCATCCCGGATACCGGAATTGTCTCTTGGAATTAGTATCTGGCTTGAATCCAGCCAAACAATCAGAGGGTTTCTTTACATCTGGCTGCGGAGCCAAAAATCCTTAGCCACTTTAATATCATGGACTAACCCCTCCTCTTTCTCTCCTTACACCTGACGATAAAAAATTATACCCAAAAATAGAGAAAAACTCGAAATCAAGCCAATAGGAAAATGCAATTTACTCTGGCTTCATATATATATATATATATATATATATATATATATATATATATATATATATATATATATATATATATATATATATATATATATATATATATGTATATATAAATATATAAAATAAATATATATATATATATATATATATATATATATATATATATATATATATATGTAATATATATATATATATATATATATATATAAAAATAAGAGTGACAGTGACTGACTGATCAAAAATTCTTCTACTTCCCATTGACATAGAGATTTCAAATTTGGTACATAGATAGAGTGTACCATAAATAGAAAAGTGCGGCCATTTTGATTTCGATATATGTCCACCATATTGAATTATAGCCACCATCTTGGATTTATTCATCTGTAATTCTCCTACTTCCCATTGACATAGAGATCTGAAATTTGGTACATAGATAGAGTTTACCATAAATAGAAAATTAAGGCCATTTTTATTTCGATATATGGCCACCATATTGTATTATAGCCGCCATCTTGGATTTATTCACATTATATTATCTCAGCTTCCAGTGGACCTAGAGATCTAAAATTTGGTACATAGACTTGTTGTAGCTATAGAAGAAAATTAAAGGTATTTTCACTTCAACATATGGTCACCATATTGAATTACAACCACCATCTTGGATTTATTCACATTCTATTATCTCAGCTTCCAGTGGACCTAGGGATCTGAAATTTGGTACATAGACCTATGGTAGCTAAAGAACAAAATTTAAAGGTACTTTCACTTAAACATATGGCCGCCATCTTGGATTTAATCAGATACTATTATCCTATCTTCCAGTGGATTTAAAGATCTTAAATTTGTTACATAGACTTATTGTAGTTAAAATTGAAAATTGAATGTAGAATAAAGTAGAATAATTGAAAATGCATAAAAAAATAATATAACAACTTTTACTAAAATACCAAATTATGTAACAATAAAGATATATTAATTATATTGTTTTAATTATTATTTACACACAGCGCCAACTTCTAGACGGATAAGGTGAGCGAAGAGCACCGATCCGGCTAGTATGTATATAATCTGACAATCTTTTTACAATTGAAAGAAATAAATAAATATTCAACCATTATAATAATAATAAACAGTGATCACTTAATACTAATAACAATACTAAAATCAAAAATAATTTATTTAGGATCATCAACCCACAGATGCCTACTACAGAGTAGTTATTTTACCAGTACTATCCCTCCTAATTATAAATAAATAAATGCCTAAAACAAAATCTAAACTATAATTTATTAATAATAAAATAAATAAATAAATAAATAAGCCATTTATTGATCATACAAATACACATTGAGATATAAAAAAATTCATTATTAAAAGTAATAGGTACTATTTGTATTTGCATTCGAACAAATCAGCGGAACGCTGTGGCAACTCGTTTGGAGTATGCGAGTGATTATTAATATTAATATTTTTATTTTTATTTTATTTTAATATATTCTATTTTAGTATTGTGTTATTTTTATTTTTCATAAGGCAAGCAATTTAAATTATTATCTATAATACACTTTTCTTATATACATGTTTAAACATTATTAGAAATCAATAAATAATTAATAAATAAACACAAAAACAATATAGTAAGGAATTAACAAGTAAGGAACAACAAACATAAAAATTTACTTTAAATAACAAAACAAATAAATAGAATATGTAACTATCATGCTACTCACTAAAATTTATTTACATGCAAAAACTAAAATGCTTTATAATTTCTAAACGAGAAAACTCTGTATACAATTTAATTTAACCACAAGTTTCATATTAGTTTTTCCACAGCCAAACATCACAATACACTTGGGTCATTCGCTTCCACTCCGCTCTTTCTAACGCAACCCTCTGCCAAGTTTCCCCTCCACATATCTTTCTCATTTCTTCATCCCACCTGGTAGTGGGCCTTCCTTTTCCTCTCTTTCTGTCCCTTGGATACCACTGCATTATTCTTTTGGTCCATCTGTTATCATTACTCCTTATAATATGTCCAATCCATTTCCATTTCCTTAAACTTACTATTCTTCCAATGTCCTCCATCCCTGTTTGTGCCCTTATCCAGTTGTTGGAACGCTTGTGCTTTATTGTGATGTTTAACATGCTTCTCTCCATTTTACGTTGCATCACTCTCAATTTCCTGATTATTTCATTGGTAAAAGCCCAAGTTTCACATCCGTAACTTATCACCGGCAGGACACACATGTTCCAAAGCTTACTTTTTAGTTCCATGCTAATGTTCGATCTAAATAATCTTCGGTGTCTATTGTAGCTTCTCCAGCCCAGGGATATTCTTCTACTAATTTCGTCTTCTTCAGAGTTCTTCTTATTGGTTATTAAACAGCCTAAGTAAATATATTCGTTGACACACTCTATCTCTAGTTCTTTTTTATCTGTTATTAATTCCTCATTAATTATCATCAATTTTGTTTTCTCAGTGTTAATTTGAAGTCCGATATCGGACGTAACTGTTTTTAATTCCTCCATCATTTCTTCTATTTCTTCCACACTTTCCGCAAACAAAACAACGTCATCAGCAAATTTAAGTATGTTAATTTTCTCACCATTAACACGGACACCTCTATGCTTCCAATCAAGCTTTGTACATGCCTCTTCTAAAGCCGCTATAAAGATTTTCGCCGACGGAACATCGCCTTGTCTTGTGCCCCTGTCCTGTTTTATTGTTAATCCCTCTTGGTCTAAACTAATTTCCAGTTCAGCATTATCATATATAAAACTAAACAGTTCCTGATACTCTCTATTTACATGGCTGTTAATAAGTAATTTCTTTATCACATCGGTATAAATAGAGTCAAATGCTTTTCTGAAGTCGACAAAAAGGACAACTAAAGGGAACTTATATTCGTGGGATTTTCTCATTAGTTGCTTAAGCGTAAAAATGTTATCGTTTGTCGAGAAATTTTTTCTGAATCCTGTTTGATTGACATCTAGTTGCTGTTCAAGATTTTTCTCAATTCTTCTTGTGATGATTGATATAAATGTTTTATATAGATTTGAAAGTAGGCTTAGTGGACGATAATTTTCAATATTGAGTTTGTCTCCTTTTTTAAAGAGAAGTAGGAGTCTTGCTTTAAGCCAAGTCTTAGGAACTTTTCTTTGTTCTAAACACTTATCATACAATATCTTTAGAGCTTTAACTAATGACATCCCACCTGCCTTCAGTTCTTCATTTTTGACTCTATCACATCCTGCAGCTTTCCCGTTTTTGGACTTTCTAATTGCATACAAAATTTCTTCATCAAGTATTTCTAAGCAATTCACGATGTCTTCTTTTTCAAAGAAATTTGTTTCTGTCGCGTGTTCACGTTCACCTGTTTTGCCGTATAAATTTTCATAATACGTTGCAATAATCCGTATTATTTCTTTTTTCTCATGCTTAGCTTCTCCTTCTTCATTTCTCATCGCTAGAATTTTCTTTTTACCACATGATTGAAATTTCCAGTATGCTTTCAAGTTTCCATTGTTTTCTAGGGTTAGTTTCATTTCATTTATTTTCTTCTCTGTGCTCCATTCCTTTATCTTTATTCTAATCAGCTTCGAGATCTCAGTATATTCTATTTTTCCCTTCCCTTCTCTTTTTATTTTCCTTCTTTTTTTCATTAGAGCTGATATTTCTTTGGGAAGTTTCTTTTTATGTTTTTCTACCTCATTTATACTTATAATCGATGCAGTTGTGTTATTTATGGAGTTTGTTAATTCATTTCCAAACTTATCCACGTCTTCTATATGAAAATTTAGTCGTTCATTTAATAAAGTTTCAAACCCGTTTGCCTTTAAAATTTCTAAACTAATATTTTTTTTAACGCCTTGCAATTGTTTTTTATATTTTGTTCTACTTTTTATTTTAATAATTCCTCGAATAGGCCTATGGTCGCTTCCGATGCTCACAAAGTCTATTGCCTCGACATCCGTAAATAGGTCTTTTTTATTTACTACAAAGTAGTCCAGCTCGTTTTTTGTTCTTCCATCAGGACTAAGCCATGTCCATTTTTTAGAGTCTGGCTTTTTAAAAAATGTATTCATAATGAGCATTTTATATCCTTCGCAAAACTCTATCATTCTTTTCCCCCTATCATTTCTATCGCCATACCCATGAACTCCTACAGCATCGTAATTTCCTCCTTTACCAATTTTTGCATTAAAGTCTCCTAGAATGATAGTGTATCTCGATTTGTCTTCTTCTAGAGCCATCTGCAAGCAGTTGTAAAATTCCTCTAATTCATCAATATCAGAGTCCGATGTGGGGGCGTATACTTGGATGAACTTGATTCTGCCGCATTTTTTGTTCTTATCTAATTTCCAGATCATCTTAGACACGCGATGTGAGTAGGCCTTAAAACTACGGATATCTTTTTCTTTTCTTTTATTTATTATGAATCCTGTTCCACCCTGACTACCTATTCCATTATAATAAAATTCTCTATCACCATCTAAATCTATAAGTCCTTCTCCATCTCTTCTTACTTCACTCAGTCCAAATATATCCCATTCTACATCATCGATTTCCCCTAATAACTCAGTTAACTTATCGTCACCTCTAAGCGTTCTACAGTTATAAGAATATATTACAAATCTCTTATTACATTCATCTTTCTTTAGTTGCTATTTGAGATTAGCTTCAGTTTCGTTTATATCGTCGATGGTTAATTTGTTTGTATTCTCTTCTATTCTTCTTGGTTTCAAGTCGGTCGATGAACTTTCTTGCGCCCTATCTTCTGCAGTGGGTTTGATATATTTTGTTAACTGGGTTTGTTGAGGATTTTTGTTACTAATTCTTCTTTGGAATTTTCCTGCATTTTCAAAGCTTGTTTTACTGTCCGGTGATAATACGAGTGGTCTTTTGTTCCTTGGGAAAGTACTTTCTTCCTTATGCAAAGGAAGAAAGTACAAAAATTTATTAATAATAGGTATACTATAATACAACAGATATCGTAGTTAAACACGAGTATACGACTAGGTTATATGAAACAAAGAAAATTATAAAATAGTTTGAAATGACTAGAAGTGGCGAGAGGAGGTAATAGTGGCTAAAGTTGGTTACAAATAGTTGGGAGTCAGAATGGGTAAGAGGTGGTTTCATATAGTTTAGATACGGCTAGAAGTGTGAACGAAATAGATACACTGTCATTTTCATTCATTTTTAATAATTAGAATAAGATGAATGAATTCATAACTTATTTAAAACAAGTTATTAGTAAAAATGCAAACAAGTTAATCTTTTAGTACCGAATATGTGAATATGTGGTCGGTTAAGTTCGTCTGCGGGACATGGCTTGTCATTAGGCATTTGATAAAACAAATCAGTGGAAAGCCGCCATGTCTGCCAATTTTGATAGACAAGGTAACTATCATGATCCTGAGTACAAAATATGTTAGAAGACCAAAAATCAAGTTAATGTTATTTTGTCACTTGATAGGTTAGTAATTCAATTATTACTCAAAATCAAAGTGGTCACTAATTAAGTGAAAAACCTACGTCAACTTGATTTAGTCTACTAACCAATGTTGTACTCAGGATCATGAAAATCACATTGTCCACCAAATTGGGCGGATCATGGCCGCTCTCTACTGGGCTTGTTTCTTTCAAATGTATATTGCCAAACTGCCAAACTTTGTCCCACCGAAGAACTTAAACGACCACATATTCTAAAAAGGCAGCAAAGGATTAATTTGTTAACAAAACTTTGTTAACAAAACTTTGTTAACAAATTTGTTAGAACATAGTGCGACAGCTAGACAGTCCTGTGCTAAGCCAGCCGAGGAACCAGATGGTTGTTTCTTTAAATACTCTGCCAAATATAGTGTGGCACATAGCTTCCTCACGTCCTATTTCGTACACTTAAATGATTTAATGATTTTAAAAACCCTTATATTATTTTCTTTCTATATTGTAGAATATAACCGCAAACCGAATTTTAATACCTCAATTATAATCGGAGATATTAAGTCTTTTGCAAACTTTTGGATCACCCTATATATATATATATATATATATATATATATATATATATATATATATATATATATATATATATATATATATATATATATATATATATATATATATATATATATATATATATATATATATATATATATATATATATATATATATATATATATACATACATACATTATATAAGAATATTTAGGTTTAGTTAATTAATTTAACCAAGATCAATGTGACAAATTAAAAACTTGTATAAAAGAAAACTGATTTGATGTGGATCGTGGAAAAAAAATACAAATACAATTAAATTGATTTATTTTATTGCTTTCGAGCTTACCGAAGGTAACGGAAGCTATGTAATGGTTCCGAAGAACGACATTTTTATAGGTCTCCGATTTAAAAAATTCTAAGACAGAAATCCGTTTCAGACATCAGGGAATATTTTTGGTTCTGCGTCTGTCTGTCGGTCTGTCGCTCAATTTTTGCGAACCAACATATCTTAAAAACTACTCATCTGATTTTATTGAAATTTAGATGATAGTTCATAATTAGCTCATTCTTAGTATCATATAAGTTTTAACCTTCTGCGCCTATTTATTTTACTTCCACATGCGAACAAACATACATTTATTTACACCTATATACAGGGTGGTCCAATAGTCTCCCCCCCCCCCTCTTAACTTTTGAATGGTTTGAGATAAATTAATGAAACTTCGGGGATCTCTACCATTCAAAGGGAAGTTTGTTTTCATGCAATCACCCACTAGGGGCAACCACCCACTTTGCTCCCAGGCCACCCAACTTCAAAATTTCAAATTGGAGCGTATATTTTTGATAGCATATTTGGATTCTACGGTGAAAAATAATAAACTTTTACTTGAAACTATTTTTTTTATCTCCAATATTTTGCCCCGTACAGGGGGGCAAAGATAGCAAATCAACCCTTCCGAAATAGTAATAAAATAACACTTAGATCGTTATAAAATCTAAACGGTTTGAAATAAAGTCATGGAACTTGGGGGATCTGTACCATGTAAAGGGAAGTGTTTAATCATCCACTCGCGTACTAGGGGCAACCTCCATTTTGCCCCCAGGCGCTGAAATCTACGATATTTATACCTTTGCCCCCCTATAGGGGGCAAAATATTAGAGGGAGAAAAAAAAGTTAAAAAGTAAAATATTTTTATTTTTTGCCATAGAATATAAATCTCAAGGATCTTATATAAAGGGGATAGAGGGTTGAGGCAAAAAAGTGACCCCATGAAGATATGTAAAATATTAGCTCCAATGGGACAAATTACCTTCCTCTTGGTTATAGGTTACCAAGAATTTGTTTATAAGTGTCAGGTTATAACCTGTTAAAAAAGGTAATTTGTCCCAGTTCAAAGGTCGTGGAGCATGCGCAGTATGATTTTTTCTCCAATTTCTCTTACCTTCATGGGGTCACTTTTTTGCCTCAAACCCCTTCTTAACATTACATCCGCTTTATATAAGATCCTTGATAAATCTGGTATCAAAATTATACATTCTAGGACAACATTTTGAAGTTACGTGGTCTGGGGGCAAAATGGGAGGTTGCCCCTACAGCGCGGTTGCATGAAAACAAACTTCCCTTTACATGGTACGGATCCCCTAAGTTTCATTAATTTATCTCTAACCGTTTAGATTTTACAACGTATTATCGGTAGAGTAATTTCGCTATCTTTGCCCACCTATAGGGGGCAAAATATTGGGAATAGAAAAAAAAGTTTCAAGTAAAAGTTTATTATTTTTCACTGTAGAATCCAAATATGCTATCAAAAATATACACTCCAATTAGAAATTTTGAAGTTGGGTGGCCGGGGGGCAAAGTGGGTGGTTGCCCCTAGTGGGTGATTGCATGAAAACAAACTTCCCTTTGAATGGTAGAGATCCCCCAAGTTTCATTAATTTATCTCAAACCGTTCAACAGTTAAGAGGGGGGGGGGGGGGGGGGACTTTTGGACCACCCTGTGTAATCAAAAGTACTTATCTGATTTTAATGAAATTAGGATAATTTGTTGAAAGTAGCCTGCAGATGACCCCAGATTAATCTCAACCATCTGTGCTCCTTAAATTTTGCTAAATTGATACATTAATTATGTAAAAAAAAATCAAACTTTTTTGAGAGTTTTAAAAAAGGGGAAAATTTAATAAATTTGACAATAATAGGTTTTAATAGAATAATGTAATTAAAGCATACAAAATAGAACTCGAGGAAGCTATGTGCCACACTAATTGGCAGAGTATTTTTTTTATAAATCAACAGATTTGAAACTTAAAGATTTAGTCCCTAAATCTGATATAGGATCAATGGTTTTAATTTTGTTCGTTGTTCAGTTGTTCTGTAAAGACATTGATAAACCTCTTTTGAACTCTTAAACAATTGGATTAGTTTTACTGTTGAGTTTATCTAAGTTGAAGCAAGATAGAACTAAAGTTTAAAGCCTGCTCTTAAAGTAAATAGTTAAGTATTGAGTTTGTCTGACCACCTCTAAACGTCTGAGAGATCAAACAGCTCAAGAGAAGAAGATTAGTCAAGTCTCCACTGTTGTGGCTTCCGTTGCTGGAATTAACCCAGCCTGACACCGCATCCCTAGAACCGACGCATTGAACCAAAATCTACTCATCTTCCATTCTAGCTAAAACTCCCTCCAGCCGATTAAATTGTGTTTTATAATCTCTATATTCTATGAATAGATTTTAGAATTAAAGATTAAACTAAAATTGAAACCATAATAAACATTCTTCTCTGCAGTGATAAAAATAATATTTAATCTTCTTTAAAAGATGACTATTAAATCTTTTGGTAAGCATTTGATGCATTCTAGATATTTATGAAAATGCTCTTTTACGAATATTTCTTATTAATGATCCACTGCAATTTCATTTGAAATAAAATAAAAATAAGTAAGGAGATATTTTGTTACTCTTTTAAAATAGTACCTTTTTAAAAAGGAGTACCAAAGTTAAATTAGAGACATGAGACAAAGTTGACTACCACCTTTAATTATTAAGTCAAAGGAATTTAGTCCAAATAATTTTTGGACAAAGGAATATCATATTTTTGTAATATATATATTACATATAAATAATTGATAATGTCCCTTAGTTTAATTAATTATTAAGGCAAAGTGATATTATCACTCTTATGTGCAGATGTTTGATGTTCCTTAGTTTAATTAATTATTAAGGCAATGTGATATTATCACTCTTATGTGCAGATGTTTGATGTTCCTTAGTTTAATTAATTATTAAGGCAAAGTGATATTATCACTCTAATGTGCAGATGTTTGATGTTCCTTAGTTTAATTAAGTATTAAGACAAAGTGATATTATCACTCTTATGTGCAGATGTTTGATGTTCCTTAGTTTAATTAAGTATTAAGACAAAGTGATATTATCACTCTTATGTGCAGATGTTTGATGTTCCTTAGTTTAATTAATTATTAAGGCAATGTGATATTATCACTCTTATGTGCAGATGTTTGATGTTCCTTAGTTTAATTAATTATTAAGGCAATGTGATATTATCACTCTTATGTGCAGATGTTTGATGTTCCTTAGTTTAATTAATTATTAAGGCAAAGTGATATTATCACTCTTATGTGCAGATGTTTGATGTTCCTTAGTTTAATTAAGTATTAAGACAAAGTGATATTATCACTCTAATGTGCAGATGTGTGATGTTCCTTAGTTAATTTAATTATTAAGACAGTGATATTATCACTCCTATGTGCAGATGTGTGATGTTCCTTAGTTTAATTAATTATTAAGACAAAGTGATATTATCACTCTTATGTGCAGAAGTGTGATGTTCCTTTGTCCAAAGTACTTTTGGACTAAATAACCGGATTAAATAACCTTTGTCATAGATAATTATAGAATGTTATTATTATTTGTACCTATATTAAAAGGAGATTTTATATTCTTTGTATAATTTTCATACCCACTTAGATCATGTCAAATTTGCAGTGAATTGTGAGAGCACCAAACTAAAAGAGAGTAATTTGATGTCGCTTTTCAAAATTTCAAAATATAACTACAAATATAGTAAACAATCTAAGAAGATTAGAAGGGATGAAGGTAGTTAGAGAATGTTTTAATTTAATTTAATTTGTCTTTGCTATGTTACTTGATAATATAATTATCAAGAGCTGCAGTTGAGCTGAATTTTTTCTTTTTTTATATATATTATATAAGAACGACGATACAAATTACTGCTCGGTCTTCTTGATCGGTAGGTCTAAGATTTCTCTTAAAATTATGCTTCGTATTTATAATGTAGTTCTAAAACCAGTTTGGACCTACGATCTGGAAGTGTGGGGAAGCACCGAGCCTTCCGATTCCCGTCGTCTCCAAATCCTGCAGTCAAAAATCCTTAGAAAAATAACCAATGCTCCTTTCTATGTTTCTAACCTTACTCTCCATGAAGATTTGAATGTGCCTTTTGTCCGAAATCTAACCGTATCCCGATATAAAAAAAATCCATGAGTCCACATCCCACCATCCTAATCACCTAGTACAACTTCTGGCAATATAGGGTAGTGGACAGTGAAAGAACAAGTAAAAAGATGGATGAAAACATGATAGAAGTAAACGGGAAATGAAATAGTACATACACCTTTTAGTGTAATAAACATTGTCTAAATGCAGAGATATTTACGAGAATCAGATGATTCATTGAGATTCAATTTGAATTACAAAAATTCAATGTAGTGTAATCTTCTAATCGGTCAGCTTGAAAATCCAAGAAGGAGTCGAAATATTTCTAAAGGGAGCGTTTTATTTTTCCTTAAGACCAAACAACAATTAAATATAGATTTTAATATAGCTTAAAAAAAAGAGGAATCCACCTAAAAATTGTAATTTTCTAGTGAAACTGGTTCCAGAGATATCGCTTTGACATATTTTGCATATAAATGGCCACCATCTTGAATTAAAATTATTTTACAAAAGTTTTTTATGTCATAATAGGAAGTTAACTTTCGAATTTCAATGTTCTAGTCAATAGGTCCGAAGGTATCGTTGAATTCCTCATATTAATTGCTGCCATATTGAGTCAAAATGGTGGATCGTAAAAATATTATTTCTTAGCGAGCTTTTAAAGAGTAAGAGGAACTTCCATGCAAAATTTCAGCACTCTATCTATTGCCGTTCAAGAAATAATTAATTCAGCAACTAATTAATTCAGCAACTTTTTCTATAACTTCCTCGTTTTTATCATTTTAAACTAAGAGAGCTATAACGGTAGAATAATTATATTTTAAACTTTAAACCTACTTGTTTGTTTTAGAATTGAGTGAAGTCAAGTACAGTACTCTGACAAAAACTATCATATTAGTTTGAGTTGTTATTTAAACAAAAATTAGTTTTAAAATTATTTCAACATTTCCGCAAAATGTAATCTACGTTGAGGTAGGAAATAAAGTTGGACGAGCTCTTGACTTGGAGAGTTGTTACTCAGTGTTGACAGAGGTCAGGTAGTACAGGTTCGAGCATGTAGAGGGCGCTGCTTCACACTCTAGATGTTAGTAGTGGGCGCCCAAACAACCAGTGTTGGGAATTTATGCGCCCTCTGTCACAAACAGACCCATTCAAGTCCTTTTAAAGCCGCATAACATTATAGCATGCTATAAACCTTGAACAATGATGTCATCCACAGATGAACAAAAAACTTGCATTTTAAATATTTTTTAAGGAGGTAATGAAATGTTTGTAACAGTTTCTGTCAGCGCCACACAGTGTGGTATTTTCCCAATCTAGCTGGACAAAATTATTTTTTTGTAAAATATTTAATTTTAGTAATCTAATTTTTGTTTTCTAGGTAAATATGAAATAGATATAATAAACTAAAGGATTTTATTATTATTAAATACATTTTAAGATATTATGCATCTACAGTTTTTATTTTTACGTTTCCTCACTACTAATAGTAGGAAAAGTATTGTTTTCACCAAACTTTTTTTTCGAGATTTTAACGGAATTATCCGTTTTAGGTGTTTTTAAGACCTCCTGAGTGGTTTTCAGCATGACGTATGTACGTGTGTGTGTGTATGGTGGGTGTATGTGTGTTATCATCGTAGCGCCCAAGGTATTTAACCTAGAGAGTTGAAACTTGGCAGAAAAATCAGTCCTAACCTGTAGTTGTGCCGCCCGGAAAATCAACTTTTTCCGCCATCTTGAACCCAGTTTGCTTAGTCAGCAAACATTTAAAAAAATCGTAATAAATCGAAAATAGTCCTGATCGAGTTGAACTTTGGCTCGAATGTACCTCTCTGTATGACAAACAAGCCCACTAAATTTCATTTTGATTTTGGCCGCCATTTTGAAGTTATAAATTTTTGAATTTTTAAACTTTGACAGTTAATAATACTGAAAGTATAAATAGGTTTTTGACATAATATAGCATATCGTTGGAACCGGAAACAATTAAGGAACAAATATAAAAAAAACCCGATGAAATTCCATTAATTAGTTTAAACGTTATAAGCGAATATAATTATTTATTAGTGCGATAATTTTGATGACGTCAAAGTTTGTTTACATCTGTCAAAATACCGCCAAACTTCAAATAATTAAATAAAATATAGGTATTAAAAATGTGGTTTTTTTAAAAGAATAATAATAAATCAGTTAGTTCAGAACGGTCACCCATCCAAGTACTGACCACGTCCAATGCTGCTTCCTCCTGCTGCGAGCAGCAGGAGAGGCCACTTTAGTAGCCTCTGAAGTGAGGAAAAGTTCCGAGGTATCCCGTATCCGATTTTTTTTTATATATTAGATGCAAATCTCATTGCTATACAGTTTTGGTATACACAGCCTTTGATTTATTAGATTGATTTGCCGTAGTTACCCAAACTTGGAGAAGATATTTTCTTAATAACAATGATTTTGAAAAAAAAAAAAAAAATGAAAAATGAAAAATAAATAAAAAAATAAAAAGTAGCGTTTGGAAAAATTATCCTCAATGATAAAGTTAAGTTATTTAGGTTATTAGGTAAGGTTTGCGCAAATATGCGCAAAAAATGTTACTCAATCTGTAAACCACATGGCTTTATGTTTGAAAAAACGTCAATAATATAGTGGGATATTGTGGGATTCCCAATTTAAAATTTACCCGAATATTTCATTATTTTTCATTGCATGAAAGACAAATTAAATATGTTAAAAAATAAAAAAAAGTTTTTGTTTTTTTTCTAAAGTGGGTACTTACCTTTCAGGGGCTCCATTTAATGCCACTCTACACGATTAAAGCCAAAGAAAAGTGTAAAAATATTTTTAAATTGAAAGTGTTTGAACCAAGGCTAGTTACAAACTGACTAATAAATATTCTAAATTATTTTTTTGGACTATGATCTACAAACCCGTAATCTCTTTGAATTAATTTTCTTGTTGATTTTTTTTACTTTTAGACTTTCCTTGTGTCATTAAACTGCTTTTTGATTTGTTTTTTTAAATTAAATTTTTATACTTTTGTCCAGCTAGATTTGGAAAATCCCGCACTGTGCGCCAGCGCTGCAGTTTTAGTTGCCACAGGCAAGGGCAAGATTATGTTTCGCCGTTCTTGTAAAACTAAGACAAAATGCCTTTGCAACAAATTCTAATGAAGAAATTATTGAGACGAGAAAAGCTCATTTCTCCTCTAGCAACACTATCTGGACAGACAGTACTTTTAAGCATAAAAACATTTATTATAGTTTGAATTAAATCTAATATATTTTAGAATAAAAAAAGGTGGATAAGAAAAGATAAAACAAATGCACGGATAAAAAAAAAAAAAAAAAAAAAAAAAAATCCTGGAGAATAGATATTATTACTCACTTTGAATATTAACTTCAGAACTCACGAAATGTGTTAGAAATTAAAATGAAAGAGTTCTCGCCAATTCTGTTATTTATTTCAATGTTCTATGATTTCAGAATATCACATCGGGGTCACACATCGGACTCCTTTTGTAGTAAAGTAAGCAAAGATTTCAGAACCATGAATTCCGGTATATTTCTACAAATCAATTACATAACTAATTTCAATTGACAATTAAATAATGTAGGCAACTGAATAGTTATAGTAATACTTAGACCAATAGGGAAACAATAATACAGTGAAGCTCTGGGCATCATTGTCGTTCATTGAGTGGCACTGTCATTGCATTTCCACAATGAAATAAAACAAAAACAAAATACAAGATTCTAGGATTCTTTCAAGTCAAATACCACTGCAAGAGTCACAAGATAGTCACAAGTAAGTATTTTATCTTCGTGATATTTCTTTTGACAGAGTGACAGTTGACATTGACATAACTTATTCAACTATTTTGTGAACTATTTCGCTTTTTAATTTCTTTTATAGTTGTTTGACCTGAATTAAGTTTTTGTGACAAGAAAATTCATTGTTTCTAAAGAAAATGTCAACTTATTTGAACGAGTAAGCATTTAATTAAACTCTGTTAGTTTTTTTCGCGGTTGATTACTGATCAGGTTATTTTTTTTTAAAAGGAGCGTTTATTTTTCTTTATTTAATCGGTTAAAGAAATGACTTTAGAGCTCGGATTAACGTCAGAAGAACGAAGGAAGAGTTGCATTGACGGTGATCTTGATGAAGATGAAACGTTCGGCGAAAGATTATGGGGGTTGACAGAAATGTTCCCTGCACCGGTGAGATGTGCATCCGGCTGTTTATACAGTGGGTCGCGCCACTTGATGAGGAATGCTTACGCCTTCTCTAGAACAGCCCTCTTTATCATATTCAGTTCTTCGGCCCTACTCGTAGCCCCGCTGATGTTTGAGATCGAGCGAGCCCAGTTCGAGGACGACAGACGCTGTCAGCAGAAGGAAATGCTGTTGGGACCCCACTCAGCCATTTCAGGAGGACCTAGAGGTCTACCTACTTATTAGTCGTCATTGATTATTTTCTAATATATAAACATTGATTGCTCTTATGATCATAATTATTTTTTTTATAAATTTATATCTAATTAAACTCCACTGATATATCTTTGTCTTCTGGGGATCTTGAATAATCTAGCCTTTACATTAAGTTTAGTGGTCCGATTGACTTCGGTTTTTGATAAAAATGCAATATTATATTGCGGTTTTTAGTTTAATATGGTCTAGTAGGCTTAGACTTTGTTTTTTTTTTTTTACTTTTTACAATTTAACAACATTCAACCTATTTCAGAAAATTAATTGTTTATTTAAAAATATATATATACAATATCCACTCATGTTCATACAGAAAATGTTGGAACTAGGGGTTTTTTAAGGGTGGAGAATTCACTCAGGAAAGCCAAAAATCTCCGAATTGGATGCACAAACACAAAACCACACGAAAATCTCCATAGTTATTTTATAATTAAAGAAACATCGTTTAGTAACACTCTTCATTGGCCATTTCATACAGCGTTATCAATGGCTTCAAATAAAAATTCTAGATAACATAAACTCGTGTTCTATTGGGTGATGCACTATCAATAAATCGATCAACTTGGGAGAAAGTGTTCAAAAAATCACCAGTCAAGTGGTAAAGAAAGGGCTTATCAAATACCACATTCTTTTCTCTACCCTAACGTATATCTATATACAGGACATTTATGAACTTAATTTATACGCTTATAAACTTAATAGTTAATTAGTTTAAGGGATAAATCAATGATTGTTAGTACTGAAAATAACTGTTCGTCGCAAGATAAAGCAATTTACCGAATTCAACCATTTAGATTCTCAGAGCATAATTAAATCATAGGATAATACCTTTGACCTTGATCTTCTTTCCCTTTTATAGACCCGATCATCCCAATAATTGTACAACTGTCCAACTGTACGAGTGACAGTTGAAGTGTTCAAATAGTGACTGTGTTTGTGCAAAGAAATTCTCGCCATGACATTAGTACATTGTGCATGTGCAATGCATCGAGAAGAACGCTATGAAAAGCCAAATGTGATAAATTTGATCCGGTTTAGTAACATGAATTTAGCTTTTTTATGAACGAAGGGAAAGATGCTGGCCCAAATGCATCCGTTAGCTTTAGTCAAGGATTCGTTCGAGGCATGATATGACTAATAGACATTGAAAGCAAAAAAATAAATAAATAAACATAAATGAACAATGACAAAGCTTCAAGCTTTTTGCACGCTATCTCTTGCCGACTATATGCCGTCGCCCAGTGAAAAACGGGCTTAAGGGATATTATTATTTCTTTATGCAGGAGAGTTTATATTAAATTTAAGTACCACCTTTAATTATTAAGTCATAGGGATATTTAGTCCAAACAACTATAGGACAAAGGAATATCACATTTATATAATATATAAAAGTGATAATATCCTTTTGTCTAATTAACTATTAAGACAAAGGGATATTTTCACTTTTATATGTACAGAGGTGTGATGTTCCTTTGTCTAGAGTCTAGAGTACTTTGGACAGGGAAATAACCCTTTGTCTCATTAAATAATTAGACGAAGGGATATTATTACTTATATATACAGGAGAGTTTATATTCCTTTGTCTAAATAACTGTCGAGACTTTGAGATAAAGGGATATTCAATTCAATCCAATATACTTTGAGAATAATAATAACTAAGTAAAAGTTACGTATTTGTGAAAGCTCTAATTGTAAGCTATATATTCGGTCATCGACGACACATTAAACACACTGTCACATAATATTTTTTTTTATGAGACGGCGGGTTCTGTGGCGTCGAAGACCGGAATTTATAGCTTACAATTAAAGCTTTCACAATTACGCACGCATTACTACACACTCAAATATATTTGTCATATTATTTACACTTACTTAATATAATGCCATGTTGTCCAATGTAAAATCACTTCAGCTATAAAAGGCCCCTTTCAGAGGCAGGACCTGCAAGCTTGACAATGCCAGGGTCTACACAATTGGCTCTCTTCTACCGCCACACCGAAACTCACCAATGACACACATATATATATATATATATATATATATATATATATATATATATATATATATATATATATATATATATATATATATATATATATATATATATATATATATATATATATATATATCATATTCTAGAAAAGTTGTTAGTGTTATATCCTCTTTAAAATATCTATAAACTTAGTGTAACAATGATTTATCTGATTATTTACAGTGTGAGACTACAGACGAACGTCTAAAAGTAAAAGTTTCTAAATTAAGTTGCAAAGTAACATAAAAATAAACTTTGGTCATAAATTAGACCCAATCAGAGTGAAGGGAGTGATCAGAGTGTAGTGAGTTATCATATCAGAGTGTAGGGAGTGATCAGAGTGTAGTGAGTTATCAGAGTGTAGGGAGTGATCAGAGTGTAGGGAGTGATCAGAGTGTAGTGAGTTATCAGAGTGTAGGGAGTGATCAGAGTGTAGGGAGTGATCAGAGTGGAGTAATCAGAGTGTAGTGAGTGATCAGAGTGTAGGGAGTGATCAGACTGTAGTGATCAGAGTGGAGTAATCAGAGTGTAGTGAGTGATCAGAGTGTAGGGAGTGATCAGAGTGATAGCATAATTCTGCCTTCCACTAGCCTACTCACACAATACACTACCATAGTACATCATACACTACATTCTACACTTCCTAGAATGATGATCCAAATTTAACTTTTTGACATTATACATTTTAGGGTCTCTTAGTTCCCCCTAGAAGCTCCCACAATTTATAAAATTTGTTGATTACGTTTTTGTTTAACTGAAGAGAGGGATTTAATTACGGAGGTTGATGCAGAAAATCGAAGTCGCGCTGTCGAACTTAAATTCAAACTTAGGAGGGCGATGTTTCTTCAGTTTTAATGCCACTGATACATGGGAAGTTCAAAATTAATTTTACAATCGTTCCTCATAAATGCTTATCAGAAGTTGAATATTTGAACAAAGTTAAATGCGACTTTTGATAAACACGCTAATAATTCTTCCCAACAGTTTCTGTTGAGGAAAATAATATAAGAATGACTTTTCCTAATACAAAAAGAGACTTGTAATTAGTATTAATTATTAATTAAAACAACAATAGTAACCGTAACAAATATTTAACAAAGAAAATAAAAAACTTTGAACCAAGAAAAACTTTTCTTGTGAACCTTGGGAAATATTTTAAAATAATTAAGAGGAAGAAACCACCCACTAATAACAAGCATTGAATTATTGAAATATCTTTCATAACTTACTCTACATAATTTTTAAAACACTGCTATTTAGAACTTTATCTTTAAAACTATAGTAATATATTATTAAATTATTACTTTGTTCTCCATTAAACAATAAGAAAGTCCATTGGTTAAAATCAATGAAAGCCCACGCACATGAGAGTGATATAATACCGCAAGCCTAGAGAATGAAATATTGACTCTATGTTCATTAGAACTATATAATGAAAAAGGTAATCAAAATGATTTTATTTTCTATCCAGCTTACTGAAGGTAACGAAAGCATTTTTATCGTTTGAATGAATCTCCAAAAAAAATGGGAGACCGAAATTCATTTTAGAGTCTTTAGACATCGGGACTCCAGGACTGCCAACTATACGGTAGGTAATTACCATAAACATACGTTAATTCTTAGTTAGATATGATCACGAATTTATTCATTATACCTGTCGCAAAAATACGGTTATCGGCTAAAAACCGATGTAAATTTTCCATAATATACCTGTAAAAAAAGTCCTTTATCTCCAGTAGGGAGAAAAAGTTATGATTTTGAATTATTTTTGAGTTTAGAGAGACTAAAACAGGTCTTTTCATCCCTGAACTCAAAAAGTAGGGAGAAAAAGTAAAAGAAGTGCGAAATAGTTAAGTAGGGCAAAAAAGTGAAGATTGCAACTTAATTATTTTATAAATATTAGAAAATGAATGGCTAATGTTATGAAGTTGTTAAAATCAGGTTGGCGGCCAGATTTTCCGACCATGTTTATCTTTGTTTATAACCTGCATCTAAATAACCTTCTATTTGAGTTTAATTCTAATTCTATTATTTTTTAATATTGAATCTTTTATATCAGCTATTAAAAGTACTAATAATTATTGTTATTTATTAAAATAATAAATAATAACTGTGCAATGGACAAAAATGTGTATTTTCTTCCTACTGGAGATAAAATATTGTATGTACCTCGTGAGTAAAGTCCCATTATTCCCCTCGCGATAATTATCTCCCTCGGCACCTCGGGAGCTAATTAGAGTTATTCCCTCGGCTGCGCCTTGGGAATTAAAGAGTCTAATTCCCTCGGCTTCGCCACAGGATTTAGGGACCATAGTTCCTTCGGCTTCGCCTCAAGAACCAACTTTTTCGCTCAGGGAATAATAGCTTACTTTACTCCCTAGGTGCATAAATAACTATTGATTATTCACTGTCTATATTCAAAATTGATAGTATTATGTCTCCTACAACAAGTAAAAGTCAGATGAAGTATTTACTAAATTTTCTTTTTTTAAAACTATTGTATCAGACTAAGGTCCTCCTTTTAACTCACCAATGTTTAATACTTACTGTAAGAATCAAAAACTTACTTTATTTTGTTCTTCCCCCGACAATCCTGAGTCAAATGGTCTCGCAGAACGAATAGTGCAAACCTTCTCAAACGCATTATGATAATATCATGTCTTACAACAGCTGATGAATTTTAGTCACTTACTCTTCAGCAGCGTTTGCATAATCTGTTTATCTTCTTACAGATCTACTCCATCCTCAGTGACGGATTTATCTCTCATCTTTACAAGAAAAATAAATAAAATAGACTGCCAATTGGTGTGGCACATAACTTCCTCGCACCCTATCATGTACTTTATTGTTATATTAACATTATCGTTGTATTAATTTATTGTTATATTGTTTATTATTAATAGTTTTTTGTGATCTTTAATACTTCATAGCTGTGTCGCTGTTGGTTTTACTAAAAAATTGTACTTGTAAAAAATGTTTGTCTCATTGAATAGATGAAGTTTGGTTTTTTCCCCGACCTAAAATTCCAATTTAAAATTTGAAGCTCGCGTTTACGCGAGCGTTGCACGTGAACGCTTGAACGGATAACGTTTTCCAACGAACTCGTCCTGGGCATTGGTAAAATGAACATGTATATCAAATTTCATCAAAATCGGACGACATTTACTCAAGTTATCGTCGCACGTTTCAGGATTCGCGGACACACAGACCGACAGACAGACAGACAGACAGACAGACAGACACGGAACCAAAAATGTTCTCTGATGTCTGAAACTGATTTCTGTCTTGGAATTTTTAAAATCGGAGGCATAAAACTTTTATGTTCTCAAAAGTGAACACATTGCTTCCGTTACCTTCGGTAAGCTCGGAAGTAAAATATAGTAACTAAGATTAGGTTTTACTGTGTGACATGTAGAGAAGCAGTGTTGTGTATTCAAACCTGCAACACATATAAGCACGCTTGTTAATGAGTCTGGGTTTGGGGCGGTTTTTTGGATTCAAAATGAATGCTTGTCTAAAGTCCGATGCGGTATTGCTATCACATGTATAACGTATTCTGTTATCAAAGAGTCTTATTCTATTGAATGTATTAGTAAACTATTTATTATTATTGTTAATATTGTGTGTACATAACATAACAGTTTACGAGACTCTTTAAGTACATCCTGTCTCCGAGTTCGATCTGTAACAACTCTCATTAATTATAGATTTGCACTTGTATATCATGATGAAATATAATAATTGTTATAGACGAACTATATTATAATTATAGATTATAGTTAAAATGAACCATTATATATGTACAGGGTGGTCCAAAAGTCTCCCCACCCCCTCTTTACTTTTGAACGGTTCGAGATAAATTAATGAAGCTTGTGGGATCCGTACCATGTAAAGGGAAGTTTGTTTTAAAATAAATGTTAAGTTTAAAATAAATTAATGGAATGTGGGGGTTCTGTACCACGAAAAGGGACGTGTGTATTTATACACTCGCGTGCTTGGGGCAACCACCCAATTTGCCCCCAGATGCTAAAATCTACCATTTTTATACACTTACCCCATACAGAGGGCAAAATATTGGAGATATTTTGCAATAAAAAAAAAAGTTACATGTAAAAGTTTATTATTTTTTCACCGTAGAATCCAAATATGCTGTTAAAAATTCCGTTAAGGCAAGACCAACTACTGAGGTTGGCAAAGTTGAATTAAGATTAAAAAGGGGTATGCGGACTGTATTACATAGAAATAAAGATAAGATTAATATATAAAATGGTTGAAAAATAGGTTTTATTGAAATGAAAATAAATATTGATTCTAAGTGAAAAAAGTTATAAAAAAAATCCGAAATAAAAATAAAATGATAAGGAATGGGAATGGATGATGATCCGGATACAAGGTCCCGTTCAGACGGGATACCTTGTTGCAGAATTCCAAAATTTAAGTAGGCTGAGATGTGAAGTGATGAGTAGATGTGATGATGTAGATATGCACTTATGGTATCACCAGCAGCATAAACTCGGTGAATTACGAAGTCCGGGTTCAAAATGTTCAAAAAGCTTAAAGGTATGATGTAAAAAAGATGTTACCTCGGACAGAGTCAGATACAGACTGCTGGGAAGAAAAGGTAAGGATAAGGGGTAGGGTGATGGAAAAGAGGGAGAAATAGAAGGTAACCTAATTAAATTTATTTAGAAATAAAAGCAAAACTAAGGAGATCCAGGTGGCCGGAAGGATATAATTAGTAGCAGGAAAAATTTAAAGAAATTACTTAACATATCCTATCAAAAATATATATTCCAATTTGAAATTTTGAAGTTAGGTGGCCTAGGGGCAAACTGGGGGGTTGCCCCTAGTGCGCGATTGCATGAAAACAAACTTCCCTTTACATGGTACGGATCCCCCAAGTTTCATTAATTTTGAGTAGTGTCATGACTTACCTTGAACTTATTTGTTATCACCAAGCAAAGGCAACCACGTTTTTTCCAATAATAATGCATTTTTGTATTGATTTGTTGGTCTTTAAATAGTTTTAATAACTTATCAAAATTAATTAACTTAGTTCTACTTTTTTTCTAAATATATAATGAAGTCCGTTGCCACGCGCCTAAGGGCTCGGCAGTAGTAATCTAGTCTCTGAAAATATGGTTATAATTGCTAACGGTGAAAAGTTCCCACCACGGTGAGATTCCCTACCATGAAGGAACTATTTTCATGGTAAATTTACAATTCTTAAGTTTTCTAAACGATTTTGGTATTCAAAACTCCATGCAAACGGATATTTCAAAACGTTTTCAGTTCCAAGGTCACAACAGCAAATTTTTGGTTTTGAAAAAATAGCATGGAAACGGGTATTGAATTGGAAACAGCATTTAGACATGCGCAGTAGATATGTAACGTTGAATGTGTCTTACTGGTAACGTTTATGCATCAGATGGAGCGACACACTCATCCCGTATCAACCATCATATAACAACTAAGCCTCTTGGCAGGTCTACACCCTTCACGAGCTGTTGAGCTACGGAGTTAGTTAGTTTTCATAAATAAACTATGGGCAAGTCTATTTGTTTTCATAACAGATAAATTTCCCGAATACTCTTAAAATGTATTAATTTACTTGTTACGGCTTAATTAAAAACTTGGATCATAAATAAAATTATGTGGATCTTGAATAAGTAAAAATATAAATGGAATTAGAATTGCATTAAGGTCTATAAGCTATTATCTTTTAAATAATTAAGTAATTTTAACTTTTAACCGTCTATATTCTTTCTATACAAGTTTGTTCATTTTTACTACGTTTTTATTAGCTTGCTTTCTTGTTTTTTTGTTTGTTTGTTTGTCCAGTAAAAATCTTGCAATCGATTTTTAACTAACTTCCCGAGTAGCTAGACATTTGAAACTTTTAGAATAGCTCAGAACACGATGACAATGCAATATTTTAATACTTTTAGCCATCTTTAAGCTCCAAGTATGGAAAGTTAGTTCTGAAAAAATCCACAAGTTATTTTATTTGTTTTGACATGTCCCATATTTACAATCTTCATTTTGACGGGTTTCAAATTTGTAATTTTTTTTACTATAGAGATAAACATTGAATGACAGCGAAAAAGGAAAAGGAAACAAAGCAATTAATTAATTAGCTGGCCACACACGAGCGGATTTTTTGACGGACCTGGTCCGCGGACCGGGTCGGCGGACCGGGTCCGCGGACCCGGTCCGCGGATCTCAGGTCTGTCGTTCCCCCACTAACGTGCAAACCCCGTCCGTCGGATCTAGTCCGTCAACTCGGTCCGCGGACACGGTTCGCTCGTGTGTGGGGCAAATCCGCGGATTTTTCCTTGTTGGTCCGCGGACCCAGGTCTGTCCAGCATGCTCGACAGACCTGTTCAACGGACGACGGACCGGGATCTCATACTAGCGGCTGTGTCTCACTGTGTACGACTGCGCGGTCAATTCTAATAATTTAATATCATATATATACACATTATACATCATATATATATAGTAAAACTTGTCTAAGCTGGAAACCTGCTAAGGTAGAAACTTTTTCTCGGAACGTTTTTTTTCTAAGTATATATACATATAGGATATATTATTTACTATATCCTATATATATATACAGTAAAACTTGTCTAAGCTGGAACACGTGTAAGCTGGAAACCTGCAAAGTTAAAAACTTTCTCGTAACGTTTTTTTTTCTAAGTAAAACACCCTGTATAAGCTGGAAACCTGCTATGGTGGAATTTTTTTTTCTGGAACCGAGGCCTTCCAGCTTAGGCAAGTTTTACTGTATATAATATATTTATATATATTATTTAATATATCCTATATATATATATATACAGTAAAACTTGTCTAAGCTGGAACACGTGTAAGCTGGAAACTTGCAAAGTTAGAAACTTTCTCGGAACGTTTTTTTTTTTCTAAGTAAAACACCCTGTATAAGCTGGAAACCTGCTAAGGTGGATTTTTTTTTCTGGAACCGAGGCCTTCAAGCTTAGGCAAGTTTTAGTGTAGATTTAAATATATATATATAAATACATATATATATATATATATATATATATATATATATATATATATATATATATATATATATATATATATATATATAAATATATATATATATATATATATATATATATATATATATATATATATATATATATATATATATATATATATATAAATTTTAAATATATAAATTATATATATATATATATAAAACCGAATTAAAAACTGAAAGAGACTGAAGAATTTAATTTAAATTTAAATTTAATTTAAACTGAAGAATATAATTTAAATTTAATTTAAACTGAATAATTTAATTTAAATTTAATTTAAACTGAAGAATTTAATTTAAACTGTAGAATTTAATTGAAAAGATGAAATGAATTTAATTAGAAATGAAACGAATATGGAAATGAACGGATATAGAATGAAACATTATTTGGGTGAGAAATAGTAAAATGATAAAGAGCTAAATCCGCGTACAAATAATAAACTTTGGTCCGTGCGTGTGTGTTGACAACGGCGGACGGGGTCCGCGGATCTCATGTCCGCCGACAAGGTCCGGTCGGTTGTTTCTCCACTAACGCACATACCGGGTCCGCGGATTTCCCCAAATCCGTTGGAAAAGTCCGTGGTCCGTTGGAAAAATCCGCTCGTGTGTGGCCAGCTATTGACTTGTGACAACCAGGTTTGTTTACACTTGTGTCCTAGGTATTGGATTAATTTTTATGCATCTGTACTTCTTTACTTGTACACACTTTTCTTTTTCTTTTCTCACTGTCCCTACACAGGGGCATATCAATGGCACGGTTTAGATTCGGTGTTGGCGAGATCCGTTGTACAAAGACTTGTCCTTTTATAGATTTAAGATCAGCTCTCTAGATGGTTGTCATTTATGTGAAGTAAATAAATTCGGAACTATTTTTTTTCCACTAACATTATATTATAACAATGACAATTATATTATCAACATTACATATGATTCAACAGAAAATGTAAAAACGTAGTATATTAAAAGTTCTTTTTATCTTGTAATTTTAATAATCAAGTTAACTTATTTCTATATTTTGTAAATCAATATTTTATGAAGGAAATATGAAATGCAATGGCGTAGCCAATTGGCTCACAAACTTTATTTGTTTTATATATATCCTCCTCTGAAGAAAACTACTTGTTAGATGTTCCTTCAAGTAGTATAAATATTTTGAACTATACAACAATATTAGAACAAAAATACAACAATTAATAGTACATTACGCGTCGAGTGCGGAAAGTAGCAGTTTGCACCCGAACGACAGCGAGGGTAGTAAAACCACACGAGCAAGATGTTCCTTCAAGTAGTATAAATATTTTGAACTATACAACAATATTAGAACAAAAATACAACAATTAATAGTACATTACGCGTCGAGTGCGGAAAGTTGCATTTTGCATGCGAGTTTGCACCTGAGCGACAGCGAGGGTAGTAAAACCACACGAGCAATGCAAAATGCCGTTTTCTCACGAGTTGCGTACCGTACTTTATCTACGATTGTTAGATTTAAATAATAAACACAGAAAAAATAAACTTGCTGTATGTAAGTTCGTATCTCTCTCTTGATAAAGATGGCATTAATTCATTAGATGTATTTTTTGCCAAATTAATTATTTCTGGAGGAGTATTATTCTCCACATTTTCGTCAAAGTCACTTGATTCACTCATTGATTTTTACTAAAAACTCGATATAAACAGTTACTTTAATAATAGAACAGCAAATTAGTTTTGTTAAATGTAAAAAAACTCGCTAATCGTGCGTAAAGCTGAAGAATTCCTCTTTTTTACAGCGCTAGTGTGGTAAAGAAGAGGAATTATCTCAGAACTATGAGACGCGCATGCGCAATGAATACAAGTATACGTAAATAATCACTTTCTACGCATCTAAACAAAGATATAATGTTTATATTTCGTATCAATCGTAGATAAAATTATTTTTATCAAAGAAAAGGAGTTGTCATTTAATTAACAATTTACATGTAAAAGTATCAAGACTTTTTGTTCAAACTTAAGTAAAGTTTAACAACTTCCTCTTTTTTATTTTTTGTTATAATTATGTACAAAGTTCTATTTACAAACTTCTCTCTCAATTTATAACAAAAATAAATGACAACTTACTTAGTCATTGACTAAGTTCTAATTTATACGGACAATACAATTATTTTGTAAAGTTTATTTCCATCTTTTAAAACTTTAACTTATTTTTAGTTAAATTATTTACACTGTGTAAAAGAATAGAGACATTTCACTTGAAACTCAACATTACCAGCTGCAAATTTGAAAAAAAAAAAAAATTAAAAATTCATTCTACAGAAGTAGGTTATTTATTTACACTGTTATAATGAATAGGCGTTTTAAAGTACATAGCATTCTGAAACGCTGTAATAATGCATTCACTGTTTTAAACTTTCAACTGCTTAGTTGTTGCTGTCAAGTCACAAATACCGGATGGATAATATGGATATAGTTAGGAAAACTTTAGTCAGGTAATTACCATTATTTTAAAAGCTTATTATACAGGGTGATCCAAAAGTTCGGAAACGGCTTAATATCTCCGGTTATAATTGAGATATTAAGTTCCGGTTTGCAGGTATCTTTATAATTTATAAAAATCTACTTTTTTTAGTGGGTAATCATTTTTTCCGTCATATTGGTTGACTCCATATTGGATTCAACTTTGCAATTTTGAATTGGAACACCCATAAAGTGATACATTTTTGGAAAGGTCTTTAAAAAAGAAAATATTTGCCGCAAATCTTTTCATCTACTCTCGTTCCAAAATGGCGGATACTCAAAGTTTAAAAAATTACTCTTTTTTGTTATTTTCTATATAGTTTAGTAAGATATAAAAAATCGGTCCACGACAGCTCAGACTAACATTCTCATATAATCTCGGTCCCAGATCCCATAAAATATGAATTTAATATTGAATATTTATTGCATTAAGCTTGCTTCGATGATAAAACTACGTGAAGCTTAGTTAATGTGTATTATTTAAAATGTGTGCAACAGGTGGTTGTTTACTTTTTGTTTTTGATTTTCAAAATAAATCAGATTTATTTTCATTAATATCTCGGAAACTATGACTTGATAACTCTATGTTCCCTGAGATCTAGGACCGATATTATATGAGAATGTTGGTCTGAGTTGTCTCGGACCGATTATTTATATCTTAAAAAACTATGGAAAATAACAAAAAAGAGTAATTTTTTAAACTTTGAGTATCCACTATTTTAGAACGAGAGAGCTCGGGTTTGCAGCAAATGTTTTCTTTTTTTAAGACCTTTCCAAAAATGTATCACTTTATAGGTGTTCCAATTTAAAATTTAAAGTTAAATCCAATATGGAGGAAAAAATTATTACCCACCAGAAAAGTAGATTTTTATAAATGATAAAGATACCCACAAACCGGAACTTAATATCTCAATTATAACCGGAGGTATTAAGCCGGTTCCGAACTTTTGGATCACCCTGTATAATGTTGGGTTAGAAATACTTTTGAAATTTTTTCAACCATTATATATTTATAATGTAATTTTCTTATTAATAAATTGTTGATCATAGATTGAGGATCTGTGTATAATACCTTTTTTGATCCTGCAAGCTAAATAGGATTGCTTTTAACTACTTCTTTTTACCTTTAAACAGATTACTTGGATTTGATCAAGGAGGATTACTGAATGTGACCAGAATACTTCTGAGATTTCTAGGTATTTGGTCTGAGGAAGGATCAATACTTGTAATGAGAATTGCGTGTACTTTATCTCTCTTAACGTTTACTATTATGGGAATAATTTCTTTCTTGTGTCGTACCGATGAAGAAATTATATATTATGAAGTAGTTACTCTTTCTATGTCTACCTTCGGTTTCTTCAGTACAATCAAGACATTTTGGTAAATTAAATTACAAACTATTAATTATTTCAATTATATTTTATTATTTAATGGTGCTGTCAAAAGTTTATATTTCATCGTGATCAAGATTTTAATTCCACTGTCAGTGATGTACGAAGAATTAAGAGTTAGTAGTAAAATGTTAATGAAGCGTTAGTGGAAGATGTCGTGAAATGTTGAAAGAATAGTCCCTCCACGTAAAACTATATTTAATACATTTCAAAGCATCTTCCAGTCACTGCAGAGCCATCATCAGTAATTAAAACGATGAAAAGATGGGAGAGTCGCGAGTGATGCCAAACCAGCAATCAGTAGGGGAGAGTCGGACAAAACCGGGTACCTAATCTATAAACTGTAATTGAAAAATTTCTATGAGAAAGAGATCAATAAACCAAAGTTTTTTAGTTGCCATATTTATTCATTAATACCATATTATTATTTCGTTGCTTTGATATTAACACAATCCACCAGGTACAAAAACCCGGTTTTTCCCCACCCGTGGGGTAAAACCGGGTACTCATTTTAATTAATGTAAAATAACACTAAACATTAATATCTTTATTACAAATCGTTATTTTATATCTAATAATAGATATATGAAATCAATATAAAATAGTCATAAGTATTGCTCGAAAAAAATCCTTAAATCTAATTGATAAATGAGAAACTAAAAAAAAAAAAAAAAAAAAAAAAAAAAAACTTAAGGTAATTCAGTTAAGAACAAAAGTCGCACACAAAAGAATAAAAATAACCACCCATAACAACGCTTCAGCTAATTTTCATTGTATTGAACATGTTCTAATGACTATTTTGAAATCGAAAAATTAATTTTACATAATTTCCTAAAGCAAAACCGGGTACCCGGTTTTGACCCAACAGTTACTTGTTGAGTTTAATACGGCATAGACAGGTTAGGCGTCGCTCTAGATGTATGAATAGAAAGTGAAAATATCCAGTAATATATGCTTAATTAATGTGTGCACTTACCTTTTTTTTGAGAAAATGTTATAGCAATCGAAACTCAGTAGACAAATGCAACAACATTAAACAGTTTTTCACTAAAATCTTAAAAAATCGTTCTAACTACGAAAACACGTGATACCGATGCTGTCGTTCTTTCCAACTGCACGGAGTGGCTAGCGCTAATAGCAACATTGTTTATCGGCAGATAGGAGTACTAATCAGTGAGATATCGAGGTACCCGGTTTTACCCGCCTACCCGGTTTTGTCCGAATCTCCCCTATAAGACACCGGACATGGATAAAAAGTTTTTATGAAGAACCGACACAAGTCAAAGCCCTTAAGGGGTTTAATGGGTGTTATGATGGTGGAAGCTAAGAAAAATTTACTTAAAGGTAAATTGTATTAACTGTGTAAAAGCTTGTTACGCTATCAGTTTTCTATATAATCAAAAGTGAAGAGCCATTGAGTATTAGTGACTTTAAAACATGATTTCCCAAAACTCAAATGTTTTGAGTTGTGACACTTGTTCTGAGGTAGCGATATATATATATATATATATACAGTATGTCCTCGGATTGAGTTGCCTATACGTGTAAATTCAAAAAAATTTCAATTTTCGAAGAAAAGCCACTTTTCATAAAAACTTCTGCTTGTTCTTAATTGAAGATTTATAGTATTACTTTTTGTTCAAAATGTACCCTGCACCCAGAAAGTTCAGTTTCCTAAAAATCGTACATGAGTAAACCTGTCCAAATTTCGACTACACAAGAAAAAAGTATTGATTATAATTTCTTTAAGATACTATTCCAAATTTATTTTCCACATAAAAAAGTTCGATTATCAAATTTCAAAAATTCCACCCCCGCTGCCATTTATAAAAAGTAAAATTTGTCTGATTCTAATTTATGCGGGGTCGCTTTAAAGGTCTCATTAAGTGCATAAAAAGTTGTAGTATTGCTTTTTTTTTATAAAAACAACATGAAAGCTATATTAAAGGGGAAACTAAATTCATGTTTGAAAATGATTTTTTTTTTTATATAGAGAAATAAATAATATTTAAATAATAAATACGATTTTCTCAATAAATGCTTTCATGTTGCTTTTATCAAAAAAAGCAATACTGGATCTTTTAATGCACTTAATGAGACCTTTAAATCGACCCCACATAAATTAGAATCAGACAAATTTTACATTTTATAAATGGCAGGGGGGGGGGGAACATATATATATGTTTGAAACTTGATTATCAAACTTTTTTATGCGAAAAATAAATTTGGAACAGTATCTCAAAGAAATTTTTTTCTTGTATAGTCGAAATTTGGACCGGTTTACACTCGTACAATTTTAGGAAATTGTACTTTCAGGGTGCAGGGTACATTTTGAACAAAATGTAATACTATAAATCTTCATTTAAGAACAAGCAGGAGATTTTATGAAGAGTGACTTTTCTTCGAAAATTGAAATTTTTTTGAATTTACAAGTGTAGGCAACTCAATCCGTGGACATACTGTATATATATATATATATATATATATATATATATATATATATATATATATATATATATATATATATATATATATATATATATATATATATATATATATATATATATATATATATATATATATATATATATATATATATATATATATATATATATATATATATATATATATATATATATATATATATATATATATATATATATATATATATATATATATATATATATATATATATATATATATATATATATATATATATATATATATATATATATATATATATATATATATATATATATATATATATATATATATATATATATATATATATATATATATATATATATATATATATATATATATATATATATATATATATATATATATATATATATGCATAAAAAGGGTGGGGTTTGCGGGGTCTGATACAGGGTGGGCAAAAAGAACCGCACTTTTTTGAACAAATAAATAAATATGGGGTTTGCGGGGCCTGAAAATTACATTCTTAAATTTAAAATTTAATATCTATAACTTAACAAACTATTGGGTGAAAGCCATGCAATGACAGTTGAATTAGGGTCTTAAAAAAAGTCGTTGTCCGGGTAGTTTTGATAAAATTCATAATTTTAAAAAAATTGAATGTTTAAGAAAATTAAAAAAAAAACTAATGCATATTTTAGATATTAACTTGTTGTATGGTTCAAAATGTCCTTCCAGTTCATTTACGACAGCCTGCATTCTCCTTCTCCAGTGGGATATGGCCCCAGCAATAGCTGATTGACCCATATCATCCCAGGCACAAAGAATCCTTTTTTTCGAAGTTCATCAACGTCCTATATTCTACCTCCCTCGAACACTCTTTGTTCTAACCAACCCTAGACAGAGTAATCAAATGAATTTAGGTCTGGACTGTTGGGCGGCCACTCGTCTAACTGAATGATCTCTGGGCAATCGTTTTGCAAGTATTGAATAATTTACAAAGAGCGATTCTTCGTGGCTAGGATGATATGTGTCAACCAACTATTGCTGGGGTGAGATATAGCTTATATATATATATAGGAGGAGGAGAGTGCAGGAAAAAAATATTGCGATGGCGTGAACATTATTTAGTAAATGAGATTTTATTAGATTTACACGTTTTATGGTCCCATAACTCCAAAAAGAGTAGTTTAAAAATGTCTGTCTGTATTCTGTGTAGACGTTTGGAGCCTAACTACTGAAAACTCATGACAAATTGCTGAAAATCAAAAACAAAGTGTAAACAACCACCTATTGAACACTTATTTTTAATAAAAAATTGATTAAATTAGATATTATTAATTTTAAATTCAGTCAAAGTATGTATGTGAGAAGTTTTTGTTCGTTTCTTTTTTATGTGTATATAACTTTTTGCCATATGGATTTCAAACAGTAACAGTAACTTAATAACCGCGGAATTGTTTTTATTCTTTTATCAGGTGTTTTTACAATTCAAAGAAGATCGGCTGGCTCATTAATGAACTCGAGAGAATAACAATGAAAAATAACGCTGAAATGAAATCACATCAAGAAGAATTCATTAAAGCTGCAAATATGACCAAAGTCCTCACTATATTACTACTCTTCATGCTATCCAGTGTACATGTAATAGAAACTCTTTACTGTTTGTTTCTCAATAGTAATGACAGTAGAGTGATGTTCAATCTTTACAGCTTCATTGATCCTACAAGGTTCAGTATATTTTTATGATATGTAGCATTCGGTAGTCTCTTACTTCAGCAGCCCATGCAAGATCAAGCCGCTTGATCAAAACATCGCGTCAAGCAATGGTGTCAAGCATGATTGATAGTCTAGGAACCCGTTTGACGCTTGAGTCAAGCCTTGACGGAGATTGATGGAAAGTTTGAATGAGTCAAGCGGCTTGACGGAGCGCTTATTAGTCTAGAGCAGCTATTCTCAAAGGGGTCCATGTGGACCCCCTGGGGGTCTATGGGACTTCATTGGGGGTCTATGGATGTCTCTTTAGTAAAAAATAAATTTATAAATAAAAAATAAAAATAATAAAATTAAATGAATAAATAAATAAATAAAATGAACATAATAATATTATTAATAATAAATAAAATAATATTTATAAATGAATATTAAGGTATTCGTATTGTAATAAAAATAATAAGTAAATATAAACTAGATTTGGGGAGGAAGTGAGCATGAGTAATGAAAAAGTATGTTCTGATAACTTATAAAATATGTCCAATGTTTTGATATAAGAGTTTAATCCCGAAATTAAAACCCCCCACCTTACCACCTACCCCTTCAACCAGCAAAAACATGTTACTAGCTTGTTTTTAAATGTAATCTGAGTGTTATTCACTGTACAATTTTTATTTTTGAACAGTAACTTGTAACTTATGTTAACCCTCGAGTGGTCGCACTCATGTTCATTACACAATTGGTCGCGGGGGAGCGCGGCGCTTCCCTGCTAAGAATATATTATTTTATTTGTTTTATCGTGTTTTTACTGAACTATAAAGCTATATTATAATTAAAAATAATGTGAATAAGGTATATCGTCAATATTTTGCCAAAACAACGAATCGGAAAATGTTCATACTTCCAAATTTTCACCCTCAACATCGGAAAATAGAGGATTTTTCCAGATGTCATATACATTTCAGATTAGTATATTTGTGGTTTTGGTAAATTACCCACGATATTTAAACATATTTATGCTGTTTTCAGTATTTAAAACACACAAGTTTCAAACACACACACACAATTAGATGTGTATATATATATATATTCCTTAGGTAGGGGGTCTATGAAAAAAATAAAATTCCTACAGGGGGTCTATGGAAGAAAAAGTTTGAGAACCCCTGGTCTAGAGCAATTTTGCTTAAGCATTCCGTCAATCACCTGCTGATACCCCAAATCCTGATTCGAAACCATGGTATCTACACAATACTGATTTATTACAGTCCAGGAGGAGCAGTTCACTAGTCGAAAACTCCGCTACAAATGAGTGTTGATGAAAAGATTGATGGGATGCTTGATGCGCCCAAAGGCGGCTTGAAGGTAGTGTCAATCAGCTTGACGCGATGTTTTCACCAAGCGGCTTGATCGTGTAGGGGCTGCTTTATTAAATTAATAGGATTGGCACATTCAGTTAGTATTCCTACATGTCAAACCATGTCGAGGGGAAAAAAATGGGGGAGGGGGGGAAGAACAGCTATTTTATAGTAGCGACACCGCTATGAAGTGTTAAAGATCGCTAAAACTATTAATAGTTTTTACAAAATAAATAATATAACAATAAAGTAATATAACAATAACGTTAATATAACAATAAAGTACATGATAGGATGTGAGGTAGCTATATGTGCCACACTAATTGGCAGTCTATTTTTTTTTTTTTTTTTGTTTTTTTTGTTTCTATTTCCTTTTTTCATTTATTTTTTATTTTCTTTTAAGGGTTTCGAGTTCATCCTAGAAATCCTTATGC